>CAEFZY010038919.1:0-18500 GCA_903066815.1 Brachyrhaphis roseni
TATATATATATATATATATATATATATAAATCTGGAAATGTGAGAAAGAAGCCACAAAATGACCTTCTTTCATTGTGTCATTTGTTGTTGTTGTTTTAAATTTCTCTCTTTCCTTACATGAACCATTGAAAGCCTGCGGAGGACAACAAGTGTGAAAACAACTGGAGCCTCCCAATCCGATTACCGCTTAAATCCCCCCCCCCCGACTCCGCCAAATCCCTCCACCGAACAAGAGTGCACAGATTCAGGCGCAGATCCCTACATTCCCATCTCCTCCCTGTCAATGCTCATGTTTCATTTTAAATTATCCTTGTACAACGTCATCATAGCCATGTAGATCAGGGAAGGCTCTGCCTCGGGATGGATGACATTTCTTGCCCCTGCATGTGGGGAGGAAGGATGTTTTCTTCACAATCATTCCGTCTGAAGCGGATGAATAAAAGCAAATACAGAACATACACATATTCAGCCTCAGGTACGTGACACTGGTACTGATTCTCTTTTTCACCTCCTGAAGACGCTGCTTTAGTTTCCCAGTGTTTTTTTTTTTTGATCGACCACTAGATGGCAGCAAATCAGAATAAATGATTTGACGGGATGACCGACTTTGTCTCTTCAGCGACGAACAAAACAATGATTATCTGGAAGGCTGCAGACATGAACTCTGACCTGTCTGCTAGTCATACATATTGATAAATTTATACACACACAGAAACAAATTGCGTATTTTCTAAGGTTCAGTCTGCTGGGTGGTAAAAAAAACAAAACAAAACAAAACTTCTGTGCCACATTATGGTATCAAATTAAGAGAAATTATGATATTGTGCTCCCATTTTGTCACAAATAATGGCAGCCTACATTGTGTTTTATTTACATTTTACAGACTATGACTGTAGAAATCAGTGTATAATTGTGAAGAGGAAGGGAAATGATATATGGCTCTAACTCATTGTTTTTTTTCTTAAATGAAATCTGAAAAGTGTGGTGTGCATTTGCATTGAATCTGCAGTCTCTAACTTTTATGAAAGCATATGCTTTTCACATATTTGTTAAAATTATCATTACGTTGTGACGGTGTAATAAGACTGATAATCTGTGAAAAAAATAAAATAAAATCAAGCTCCTCTGTCTGCCTTCTCCCAGTGCTCTCCGTAGTAGCTACAGAAATACACCACTGAGACAGAAACAACCAATCAGAGACAAGAGGAGGGTCTTAGCGCTGTCAATCACTCGTCATCCGGAGTAGAAACACGTCACTGGAAATTATTTGGACTTCCTCATAAGGTGCCTTTAAATAATCTTATTTTTTTTCATGATCACAATAAATTGAGTTGAACTGATCAAAATGTAAAGTTTTGCCCAACATGAAAAACACATAAGAAACATAGTGTTGGCAGCATCATGCTGTGGGGATGTTTGTCTTAAACACCAACAGAAAAGAAAAACTAGGACAAACACAGTGAGAGCATTTAGTGTCTAAAACAAAATCCTTCATCAGTGGTTTATTGGTCTGTTTAGCATTTAGCACCACCAATCAGACCAATGACAAATGAATGCTACACCTTTCAGATTTCTAGTTAAACCAAAGTTTAAAAAGGATTTCTTTTTCCTATTTTTCCATATCTATGCATTACTTTGTGTGGGTTGTAAAACATTCCACAAAATACAATAACATACGCTGAATTTGCAACATGACAAGATGTGAGAATGTTCAAGAAGTCCTTTTGCAAGACTTCACTTGGAGGATAATAACCTCCAAATCTTCAACACGAGTCTCTGTCTCATGCGCAAGTAATTCTCCTCGCTGCCTCCACGTGTATTCATGATCGCGGGACCATGGCGTCCTCCTGTTATGCTCGGTTGAAGTTAAGTATTTTACATTTAGCAGGAAATAAACCGAAGTGAGTCAAAAACATGACAATTGGTCTCCGAACTGCAATCGCTCATTGACAGAGCGATCAAAGCAACAGGCACCGTTCCAACCTGAAAGCTGATTGGACCTGAGGAACTACTCATCCCGATGCGTGTTGGGAAAGATGTCTCAATTGTATTTTCTCCTTTGTGCTTAAGTGAGTCACTTGTATTTGCAGTCTAATCATGGGATTCCCGGAGGTTCATGAGTGAGTGACTCATTTTGCAGAGTGTGGTGGAAAAGCTCTGCAGAATTGTCTCTCTCTCTCTCTCTGCTGCTACAATACCGTCTTATTTGCGAACGTCCTTTGGGGATACTGGCAAACAGTTGAAACTAGAAAGCACATTAGCTGGTTCAGGGTCTGGGCAGAACCTGTATCAAGTTAGGATACACTTTTCCACCGAAAACCTTAGTTTAGTCGGACTTTAGTGGATGGGAAGACTTTGGAAGCACCGATCTACTTTTTACACTTCCGATGCCGATATCTGAGGCTCAGTATTGGCCGATACAGTCCAATACAGAAAAACAGAGCTGAATTGACTTTAAAAGATTCTTTAAACCCCCCCCCCAAAAAAACAGACATAAATCCAGTGAATAACAAAATCTGACAACTCTGCACCAGTACAGCACACTGAAAAACACCAGTAGCTTCTCAAGCTCGATCAAACGTGAACAATTTGTTCACTCATAGCAATTAGGAGTAGAACAGCCCATGTAAAATAAATAAGAAACTGATAAAGCAAACAAAAACAAAAACATGGTCCAACATGTGAAGAACAAACTGCAGTAAACCGTTCAAATAGTCCAGAAAGTGTGATTAGGAATTCTAAATATAATGTAAAATAAACAATAAAGCATGACGTTGTTCAGAGCACATAGCATAGACCTAGACTGCATAGATCTAGACTGCATAAATCCGCCCTTATGGATTTGGCACATTGTCACCAAAACCAGATCAAAGAATGGCATGTTGGTCACCAGGTCTCCATAGCAACCATTTATTTTAAAGCATTTTACCAGACTATAATAATAGTCACAGAGGGTGGCGTACGCTTCCTGCTACTCGCACTAAAATCTTTGTGGGTTGTTGATACAATAGAAAACAAAACATCATGCTTTTGTTTTTTCTACCAAGATTACATTTTGCTGTTAATATTGGAACCTGACTCATAGCTCTAATGGGCTCCAGCTTCTACATATTGTAAAAAATGATCTTCATGTTCCTCTGCCATCATCACCTCACCAAAAAAAAAGAAAGAAAACTTCTTATCATATCATGCGTGATTGACAACAGCAATAAACTTTAATTTGCGCCCTTGTATTTTTCCTCCAGACCTCATTACCGCAGTCTATCTCCTGCTACTCACCCTATTACAAAAAGGAAACGGCTTCTGGAAGCCTTTCCTTAATTCAAACATTTTACAAGTGCACTAAAGCCTCTGCAGTGTTGTCAGCTTAGCCTGGGAAGCTGTTTAGAAGGCAACACACGGTGACAGATCTTAAACAGTGAACTGACAACGTGATTCTTGCTCTCTAGCAGGACAGAAACAACACGAACCTTAAGGGGTTTCGCCTCCTCTTTTTCTCCAGACGACTGGCTAGAGCAGCTACAAAACACCAAAGCACAACCATGAGAGTATAACTCAGAGATGCCGAGTTGAAGCCCTGTCGGCTCCTAATGAAAAGACGAATCATCTACGAGCACGAGAGTAGGAGTGAAGGATGGCCCACAGCTCTGTTATGATATAATAATGATATCGAAGATGACGACAATATCTTGAAGTATTTTATGTTTGACCAGATTGTGATGAAAGGGAGACGTCATTTGAGCGGCGTAAAGGCGTAGGTCCAATTTCAAGGCCCGGTTTGATGAGACGGAGGAGACAGCTGGTCGTCTGATGAGATACTATTTAGCTAGCTAGAGAAGCTAGCTTGTTTAGCTTCACGTTAGAGCTAGCATCCATCCTCAATGCTTTTCTGTACATTCTTAGTCCGAGAAAGAGAAACTTCCAGAAAGTTTGTAAACAGCTGAAAAGTTGAGTTCCTTCAAATCGAGGCTAAATTGACCCACCTGTTTAGAGTTGCCTTTGATTAGCAGGAAATGGAAAGTTGACGCATAAGGATGATTTGGTCAATTTGACACAATGTAATGTTTACTGCTTGCATTCACAATACACAAATGTAAGTTGACCGAAGACTGCTCTAAAAGCAGAAAACAAACTATGGTGCAGGGCATTCTGGGTAAATAAGACCAAAACAAACGTAAGCGTGTCGTGCTAACAGGAGAAATGGCAAAGGACAAATGAGAAATCGTACAACCACTAAAATCTGATGCTAATCCATTTTTTACATTTTGCATAAAAAGGAAGTTGCGCTCAGTGTTTTCTGAGGTTTTCATGTCGTTTCCTTAAGTGGTTCTTGGTGCAGCGCCACCACAGGCGAGGAGGGGAACAGGTTTTTTCACTCAGTTTGGATTGTTTGACACGGTGCAGTGTGAAAACGGAAAGAATAGTTAAAATTTTGGTCCCCAACCGAGCCGAGTCTACCGGACTATCAGGTGTGAAAACATTCTAAGTCAGAAAGTTATTTTGAAGACCAGTTAAAATTTACACTATTCCAACATTATGAATGAGTATAATCCTTATTTTTAAGGCCTGAACTTAGATAGCTTTGAGGCCCAGTTAAAATGAGAACAGCCCCTCAGAAAATGGCTCTTTTTACAGCCTTCCTAAATCTGACCTGTCAAGTGAGTAAAACGCAGCGAGTCGCCGCCGTGGAGCCGCGTATCTTTCACTGCTGATTCACAGCTCAGAGAGTGGAGCTCAGCATCACTTTCACAGAGTGGATTAGAGAGAAGGTCATTGTTAATTCCTCCGCTGAGAGGCGGAGGCAGACTGTAAACTAGCGGGAAATCTTCTAAGTGGCTGTGGGGCTGTGGCCGGCCCGATTGTGTGACTGGATCAGCCCCAGCAGGGGAGGCAGAGTTAAACGCTTGCCTGTCCTGGAGCAGAACCGAAATCAGATGGAACTGGAACGTGGTTTCTTTTTCCCCTGACAACCTTGTCTGCAGAGATACGACCATACTCTGACATGTTCATGTGTTAAATGATTTTTGGAAAGAAATCGCAATGTCCTACAGCAAAGCTTTAAATGCTGATTTTAGTTATTAGAGATTTAACTTAGACTTGAACATCTCAGAGAGATCAGCAACTAGTGTTACAGGATAAACACTGAGTGCAGTTTAATTCACAGTCATGTGTATCATTCCTGAAGAAGCTTTATATTTATTGGCATGTGGGTTAAATATGGAGCCAACCCGTATGTTTTAATCATTTCCTCAAACATTTCACCACAGTTAAGCTCTGCTATTGCCCTAAAAGTCATTATTCTAACACTTCAACTAGTTTTATAGTTGAGCTTGTGGTGCCATGAATGTTATGTTATGCAGTTACCTAAAAAATAAACAGTTTTTTTGCCATCTATTTTCTTGCTATAAAAATTACAAATAATCGTGATAAAATTCTAAGTCCATATCGCCCATCTCTAATCAGAGTGATTCCACGTTGATTTAATTGGGAACATAAACTCATTGTTTGACGGTCAAGCTCAACCGTATCGCAACCATGACAACCGGGTTACCTGAGAGCACGGTGAAGATGGCAGCGAAGGCGTTGAGCTTCAGGCCGTCGATGACGTTGCCGATGTGACAGACTTCTAAAGACATGAGGATGCCCCCGGTGGCCAGCAGCAGGATGTACAGGCACTCTGCCACGATGCACAGCCACAGCACTCCTACAGAGACAGGAGGTTAGTACCAAGGAACCACAAAGAACCACAAGTCCACATCTACACTGTGGGGGGATGAGTGGACGATGGCAGGGTGATGAAGAGGAAGGCAGGGGGTTAGGGAAAACATCCGTAAACAAGGATGAAGAGGGGACAGGGAAGGATGTGAGGATGGATGAGGAGACGTGATGAGTGGAGAAAGATGGATCAGTGACCCCCTCTACCCGTCTCATTAACCTTCACAGACAGACGGAGGACACACAGAGTGATGTGTAAGGCAATGCAGCCCATCCTGAGCTCACATCTGGATGGATCCGTAGGGACGGGCGATTTCGACTTAAAGTTTTATCACCATATTTTGTGGTGCTGTTGTGATAACGGTAAAAGTGACGATAAGGCAACTGTATGGTTGTGATTGAGAGGCACAGCAATCACAACTCCACAAAACAAAAATACTGCTCTTTAAAAACGCACCCATTTGTAAATATGATTCTTTAGGATGCCAGTTGCAAAAACTAGAAATTAAAAGCATAATTTTTAACACTGAACTCCAGAATAAGTTAAAAAAGAAAAAAAAAAACAACGGAGAAACTCCTACGACTGACAGATTTTGGATGGTTTTAAGACTCATTACCTGGAATTCGTCGTCACAATGATAAATCAAAGGTTTTTATTATTTTTAGAAATTTATTGTGATACACGATACGATAATTGCAAGGAGATATTAGCAGATAAATAGAAATAAAAAGCCTGTTGCCATAAACATCCCAGAGAGTCCTACACAAGTGATTTTATACAATTTTCTAAAATAAACACCTGTAAAACGGACAAATAGAAAGTATGAAGTGCGGTTTTAAAGGCATTCTTCCGAATCTATCTGCAGTCAAAAGCATTTAATTAAGTGCCCTCCATGAACATGCACCATGATATGTAAATGCAATCACAACTAGAGACTTTAGCAGTCAGATGTACAACAAGTGCTCTGCCACTGATTGAGCTTTTCAACCAAACTGTTGTTTCAGAGAGCTCTCGGTTTGAGCCAGTTTATGCTTCAGAGACATAAACCGTTAGTTGCCTGGTTACAGATTTTCAAATTGTTTAGAAACTTAGTGATTTTCTTTTTGCAGCAGGGAAAACCGTGTTTGTTTTTGGCTCCAATCAGTTGTGATGTTTGGTTTTATTTGGTGGAGGGAGGCGATGGAAATAGCAGTAACCTTTAAGGATGCGTTAAATGTTGCGTGTTTGAAGACTGGAGCCTGTACCGTGAAGCAAGATCAGTTCATCAGACATTCCAATGTCATAAAGTTGGTTCACTTCTTACCTGACTCCATCACAAGGCTAATTTATGATGGATCTAGAGGAGATTATTTGTCTGAAAAATGAAAAACACTTGTATAATTTTTAAGAGTTCAATATCTCACATTCTAACCTTGGCATTTAAGGAATCTACGTCTGCTGGATTGAGTCATGTTTACTTGTGCAGATCATTTGGCATAAAGAAGATTTAAAACAGCACAGAGATGCCAGGTTTAAGCTGCTGTCTGGTTCAGTTCAGTCAGATCTCTTTAAGGAAACCTAAGTAGCTTGAACCCACTTCATGGTATAGCCGGTCTTCAGGAAACAAGTTTAATGCTTTTCCGCTTGGTAAACGGATGAATCTTTTGCATCACGTTCACCTACAAAAACTGCCGTGCTTTTGTTTTTTGACCAATTCTGAGCAACATGTTGGAGTCCTACGAGACATGATCAACTAGCAGCGACGTAAGCTAGCGTCCAGACAACAGAGCAGTCAGATGTTTTTAAAAAGTGAGGTGAAAAAGCCAAAATGAGGCATTCAGCTACAAGCCAAACACTTGTGAAAAAAGGCAGCACACTGAGTCTTTCACTAGGATTAATGAGGACGGTGTAACTATAGAGGCTAAATTCACATGGTCACATTTTACTAAAAGGCACAGCTATTAAATTTTAACCAAAGCAACCAAAGCCTCCTTAAGATGAAAACTATGTTGGTCTTTAGCCTCATCATCTAGGTTCTGTAAAAATTACTATAGCAACAAGTTTTGACTACAGTCCTTTGCCAAAAGATGTTGCTGCTGTTTAACACTAAGTTGCATGTGTTATTACCTGAAACAATGTTACACCTCTAGCTTTCAGATTTTCTGCCTTAAAGTCCAATTCTAACCAACAGTTTGGGGCAAAAAAAAAAAGGCAGATAACCTGGAAGTTACAATTCACATTTTGTCACATCATACCAAAAACCACAATGTGTTTTTGTTGGAATTTATACAAGAATCCAACAAAAAGAAGTGTATAATTGTGGAGTTTTTCTACAAGGAAAAAAATGCATTTTCAAAGTAGTTGGCTCCTTTTCGTCCTTCCACCTCTGTATATGTAATAATGTCATTGTAAATCCATATGTTTATTAAGAGCAGAATCTGAGAGAGTAGTTTGAATGATGTTCATAGATCCTTTTGATAAAATCTGTCTGAACTTGTGTCATTTAAAGAACAACGTGCAATAAATCCAGGCTCTGAATAAAGCCGGCAGAGACATCCTGTGTCTCACACATTCAAGGTGTTACACACACATTAACTGGGTCTGAATTTTCCCATAAAGCTCAAAATGTGTCTATATATCCTCACCTCTTTCGTTCGCTGGCGCCACATAAATGAAACTCCGGCATTTTTCACCTGAAAAACAATGTAAATGAGACATTTAATTGACAGCTGGTGACAGCACAGCCACCCCTGCACCTCACTGATAAATAAAAATGGGACCTCATCTGTATTCCAGCACTTTCCCAGACTGCGACATGCAGAGAGAGCTACAGGTGGACTCTGAGGGGGTAAAACTGTGACATGAAAATAAAAAAATAAATAAAAGAAGAAGAAATCTCGGAATGATACAATTTGTCAAGAGATTTGCTTTCCGCCTCCATCCTTCCTTTTTGAGGAAGTCTGCAGCACAGAAACAAAATGCTTCTATGTTGTTCTGGAGATACAAATGATTTTTTTTCCTTTCTGTAATGTCAGATAGAGTCACAGCTGGAGGTCCAGGCACCTCTGAGGAAACAGTCCTGTAAGTCATCAGTGGAGGATTTCCACATAGGAATTCATGAACCTATTCATGAATAGGTTCATGAATAGGTTTTTCATGAACCTATTCATGAAAAACTGTTTTACAATACACTTTTCAGAAGAAAAAAAAATCAATTTCCACGTGAACACATTTTTTTGTGTGTTTTAAATTGTCTTTCCTGTTTTACAGTGTGTTTTTTAACATAATTTAATGAAAAACAACAAAATAATATTGTTCATTTTCAACTTTCAGTATTTTATATTACGCTTTCTTTTGCTCTTTGTCTGTAAGGTGGAAAATCTTGAGCTTCCTTATCAACTATTTCAGCTTTCTGTATCTTTACACTAGAATGGGTTACGTTGATTTAAAAAAATGATGGACCAGTGCTGCACCATATTCACTATAAGGAGGAGATGATTAATCAGCTATTACACTGTGAGATGTTAGCAACACCTAGAAAATGAAATAATTATACTAGTCCTTATCTCATATGTCAGAACAGTCAGTATATTCCCAATGTGTTAGCAGTTCTGATGAAAGTCTGGGGTGGTTTTTGTGCACTTACACTGATTTTCCAGTAGGGGGCTTTGTACAGACGGACACTATAATCAAATGAAGTGGTTTATACCCAAATAACCCACCAATACAGACACACGCGCGCGCGCACGCACGCACATTTACACACATATATAGTAACCACTATGCATGAAGGAGATAAGTAGGTTGTCTCGTTTTAAAAAAAAAAATAGTTTTATGTTTTTCTATAAGTTTTACACCAGCTTATTTTATTTTATTAATTTTAATAAAATTCCAAAACAATTTGCTCCGCCAAATCTCCACATTTCTGCTGGATGACCCGCAGCACCACACTGAGACTTTAAACACATATTTTCATCTATTTGAAAAGGCGTTATCTCTGATTATTCTCCAAATCTCGTCAGAGACGTGGCTGATCAAAACTGTTTTGACTAAAATCGTATCCAACAAGTCTTGACTCCGTCCCCTTCTGCGTGTGCCGGGGCTCTCCGTGACGCAGCGCTCCGCGCGCGCTCGGTCGCCCCCTCGCCTTTCCCGGCGGAACTCACCGGTCATGTTGATGTTCTGCTCGCAGGAGAACCAGATGCCGGTGTGAAACCTCCTCATCACGTACTTGTCCTCCCCGGTCTCCCATATGTACTGCACCAGCCGCGTGTCGTTGATGTTGGAGCTGTTGAACATGATGCAGAACGCCTGCCTGGTGGTCACCGGACCGGTGCAGAACGGCTTCACCACCTTGCGCGTGCCCTCGCACCAGTAGCTGGTGGTGAGAGCCGACACGGCCAGGAACAGCGCGAGGAAGTTCAAGGTGAGAGCCAGGGAGGCTCTCCGCCGCCGGTCGATGCCCATGACAGCCGCCCCGGTGAGAGGAGCGACGGCGCCCGGAACTTAATCCTCCCCGCCGCGTGTGTTTGACACCGGGGTTCAGGCGACGTCTCCCTCCTCAAATTCTCATAATCCGGTTATTCCCGTTAACGTTTCCTCCGCTAATTAACATCTGCTTCCAACAGTTCGGCAGTCACATCTGCTCCTCCAGCGACGTTACTTCTCATATAGTAGCCTCCCCCCCCCCAACTCCCACTTCCACTTAAACACCACCCCCCCACACACACACACACACCCACACACGAACACTGAGCTTCATACGACTCTCCTGTGTGCCACTGCCGTCCTGGTTATTGGTGTAATATTGGCAGTATGCTTAATATTTCCTACAGTCACCAACTAAAAACCAACATGAAGCTCATCCAGTGGTGATTTTTTTTTTTAATGTGGGTCACAGGGGCAGTTGTCCAGGGCGGCATGAGGGACTGGGGGCACAAAAGCAACAGATATGGGGGAAAAAAAGAGAGCTTGAAAGTTTGCTCACATAGTACCAATTTACAACCTCAAGTCAATTCAATACAATTTGATAGTATATACGTTCAAATTTAGTTTATTGTTGAGATTGGTTATTTATTTATATTTATTTGTTTTTATTTAACCAGGAATAATCCCATTGAAATCGAAATCTCATTTCCAAGAGGGACCTTCACCACACAACCTGATGACACAAAAGTTTAACAAATTGAACCACAAGTTTACAAACAATGACACTGATTAATGGAATCGCTAAAAAAGATTTTTGTCAAACGAAACCCAATAGATAACATCGAATTGTTGATTTAAAGCATTTACTCCCCCTTCAGTAACATGTAGCAAAAATGGACAGCTGTTCTTTCAGCTGCATCCTGAACAAAGTTTTCAATTGCTTTACATGCATGTGTTCAATTGGGAGTCGGCATCTCTTGCTATTGGTTAGTATGGCGACTATCTTAAGCGATTGGTGTTGGACTGTAGTGTAACTTAGATATTTTTTATTAGTTGCACTACAGAAAAGTCGCAGACAGTCGTTTGAACCAAAGAGGTTCCTGATTTCAACCAGGGCTGGTATAGATTTAGTTCTGACGTGGCTCCAGAAGAGTCGGTTTCCTTTCCCTCTTTTATCGGAGTAACTATTTAGTCATTATCAAACAATTATGAAGTCAGAAGCAAACTATTTTGTTGCAATACACACACACATTCTTCTTTAACTGCAGTTTCCACCTGCAATTGATGAAGAAAAACAGAATGTCAATTTATCAATAATTTTGCAAGATGACTTTGTTACTTTTTATACTTTAATAAATAATGTTCCCTTTTAGGTATGACAGTGTACAGAAGAAACTGAAGTCAAAATGCAACGAGACACTGTGGTCTTCACACACATTCCTGAATGCTGAAAGAGAATCGAAAAACTGGACTAAATCTTAGTTCAGAGGTGTGTACAATCATGAAATACAAGCAGGTTGTTGCAACCTTTCAATGTATTTTTCCCCCCTAACATTTTTTTAAAAAGCTGAATCATACATAATAAATGCCATTAAAAGTGGGAAAATAGTTCTGAAATGATTTATCATGGTCTCATCTGCACTCCTTTTGGAGACGCTGTGCATTTTCCTGCCCAGATTTATGGTTTATTTTTGGATCCATTTCCTCTCCGTAGCCGGTCTTTCTGTTAACAGGAGAAAAACTACCTGCTGACAGCAAAAGTTTATCAGTCTGCAAACAGACAGATAGCAGCTTTTTGTAATCGCTACCCAGGAAATTGCAGTGCTGGTATTAAATGTGGGAGGGCAGGACAGTTTTCAGTCTGTCATAGTGATGCACAGGAAGGATTTAAGGGTCGAGGAAATGTGTGTGAAGGTGGAAAATATTCATTGTCCTGTTTGGGACAAGTTTTCATGCTTCGATGTATCATGTAAATGTTCCTTTATTTCAATAATTCTAGTCAAAACTTTAAAATAATATGTTAAATACAGAGGATTCATTGCAGTAAGGGATGCTTATTTCTTCTAATATCGATTATTATGACTGACGTTTAACAAGAACCTAAAAATGAAATATTACACACGACCAACAAAAAATATATATAGAAATAAAATAACTTTTCAATAATGTTTGAGTTTATAAAATATGACCTTCTTTTGAAAAACTGCAGCCCTATGAGCCTTATACACCGTGTTCCAAATTATTATGCAAATTGGATTAAAGTCTCATAAAGATAATTTTGTTTTGCTATTAAATTTATATATGGTATTGTGTGTCAGGGCTCTTTGAATCACTATAATTAATTTCAGAGAGCTGGTTGATTAGTTTGTCTGGTGAGTTCAATTAAAGGAAATCTACTTAAGAAGGATGTTCCACTTTATTAAGCAGGCCACAGGTTTCAACCAATATGGGAAAGAGAAAGGATCTCTGCTGATGAAAATCATCAAATAGTGTAGTGCCGTATGAAAAAAACATTGTTCTCCTGGGGAGCTTTGTTCAGTAAAATTTGATTTATACTGTAGTTCATGACTTGAAAATTATACTGACCATCATTTGCACTGACCATTTAAGAAAATCAGAAAATATCACTTGCATAATAATTTGGAACATGGTGTAATGTCTTCCCGTTTCAGCTCCCCATCGTATTTTTCTTTCCCAGTGTTCAGCTTTTATCATTGTAATTCATAAGAGTGATTTATGCACTGCTGCAGCTTCACGTAACATTCCTCATAACCTCGCTTGCTGGGTGTGCGTGCGCACATTTTTATGTCTCCCAGGGGCAAAGATACAATCGATACTGCCCGGCTCTTTCCACAGATCATGGATGTGACACACAGTTTGGTCCGGCGTGCATCCCCAGGCCTTGTTATCCCGATACAATGCTCCATGTCACCTTCAGGATGATCTATGCTGTTGCCGTGGGACAGAAACAGGAGGATTCGCTCCGTGCGGAATGCCTCGTTGAGAGGGGCCAACGCATCCCGCCTTGAAACTCAAGAAGGGTAAACTCCAGGGGTGTGCGAAGAAGCACAATCCCATCAAACGCAATGACCTTGAGACCAGAGCCGCTCGCGCTTGAGAATCACATTGGGAGAAGCAACAGAGGCAGAGGGATGATATCTGGACAGGTGCCATCATCCCTGGTTTGCATAGTCAGCATGCGAGTGTGGAAGGGTGACATTCCTGGCGCAGGTCGTATGCAGATGTGGACAACATGAGAATTTTACATTTGTAATGCATCTCGGATTACTTGACAGTAACATCCCACCAGATATACACTGCCTGGCCAAAAAAGAAAGAAAGAAAGAAAGGTCACGCTCTAATATTTCATTGGACGGCATTTAACATTGTTTCGATCAGCTTCTGCAATGTCACGAAACTTATTTCCATCCAGTGTTGCATTCATTTTTCACCAAGATCTTGTATTGATGATGGGAGACACTAACCATCGAGCAAAGCTTCTCCAGAACGTCACAAAGATTCTCTATGGTCTTCAGGTCTGAACTGTTGCTCACATTTTCAGCCAATTGAAAATGCATCGTCATCCTGGAATATCCCCGTGTCATCAGAGAAGAAACAACCTATCGATGAAATAACCTGATCATTCAAGTCAAGTGATCTTATAGTGTCGTTGAACCTTGACCCTGACCAAATGCAGCAACGGCAGATCATGTAGCTGTTACAATAGACATTATGCATGATGGATTCATCACTTCTGCCTCTCTTGATTACTCTGATGAGCCATGTACTATGCAAGAGGGCAAATCTGGACTCATTAGATCACATGACCCTTCTTCCATCTCTCTAGAGTCCAGTCTTTACGCTGCTTTGCAAATTAAAGCTTTTTTCCTCTAGTTCTCCTGACTGATTAGTGGTTTTATGACTACACATCTGTTCAGTCACAAACCCTTGAGTTATTCTCACATTGTGGATGTGGAAATGCTCCTACTTTCACTATCAAACATAACTCTGAGTTGTTGTTCTTTAACAATGGTAGAAACAATTACTGTTAAATGGCAGCAAATGTTTAAGTGATCACCTGTTGTGGTCATTTAGGGTTTATTCCTGCAACCACATTTCTGCACAAGAAATATGCATTTTTTTCAATTATTTATCAATAATAACATACCAGGCAGATGTTTGGCGAATGCACAATTTAGAAAACATTTCATTCTTTTAACTACTTTAAACTTCAACCAATTAAACTCTAGCTCTTCTCACTGCTCTTTCTATAAAACAGCCGGGTTTAAGCAGGGTTCCAAGATGGCTGCCACAACCAACACACTCACAAGGTAACAAACATTTCAACCGCACACATTAGGAATCTTCCATCCCATTGCATAGCTGCATGGTGTTAACTCAATCTTTTATGTACTTTAGTTTAGTTTAAATTTAGCTTTTATACGCTGACAAACTTGCCAAATTCAGAATGTAAAATCATTACAAGTGGTAAAACAACTCCTGGATTAGGTGTTAAAACTAAATTAAGTTTAATTTCAAAAACAAATCTCTTACATGGTTGTTTGCTTTTGTTTCTGTGTTTGAAATGACGAGACATTGGTAGTCCTGCCTGCCTTTTGCGATGAGCTTTCATTCACACTGTACTGCTGAATTCATGAAAACAGATCAGCAGATTCTGTTTAATTTCAAAGCAGAAGCCGATCTGATTGTCCTTTGTAGCCCCTGTGTCTCAGATCTCATAAATCCCAGTCTGCGGGCCGGATGTTTACTAATTCATTTGAGAAACCACACCTTGCTCCTTTCAAATGAAGACACCTGTGTGTAGAGCGTATCCCACCTCTATGGTTTCTCTACTACCTGAAATACCTGGAACAATCAAACCCATGTTTGTTTCAAAATTAGCTAATTTCCAGAGCTGTGGAAAAGTATTTGCTTTTTTTTTTTTGTTTTTGGCTGAATTGAAATATTTCAGGTCAATTTAGTTTGATATCAAAGACAACAGAAGGGAAGCAGTAATCAGATGATTCATTTGTTAAGGGAAGAAATTATATCCTAACTAACCTGCAGCTGTGTGAATTTGTGAAAATATAACCATTGCCATTGTAAATGTTGTTCACCATTGTATTTTGTTCAATTTCCATTGCCACACATTGACCTGGTCACTGCCAGAACCTAGGAAGACAGAAATAACTTTAGTGAAATCTGCCAACATGAAGAAGGCGGACAGATCTCAGGACAGAAAACATCACGAAATTCAAGAAACGACAATGAAGTCATCAACATCTCAGTCTGGAAAGGACTACAAAGCAGTTTCTAAGATTTTGGGACTTGAGCAAACCACAGTTGCAGTCATTAAGTAACAATATGCAATAATAGAGAAATCAATCCAAGCAGAAACCAGTTTACCCAAACTACCCCAAAAGAGCATCAACAATTCATCCAGGAAACCAGAAGAGCATCTAAAAACCTTGGTTGCCTCAGTAGCTGAGATTCCATTACAAATGTGTGCAAAACTTTACCAATATTCACCTAATGTCAAACAAAACAAAAGAACTTGTGGGCAAAGATTATTATCAAAAAATGTGTTTGTTTGTTCTTTTCAAAATTGCTGTGTTTCTATTAAGCGGTCAATGGAAACGCAGCTAACAATAAAACAATATACAGTATATATATATATATATATATAAAACAATTTGAAAAGTGCCTTGTCTTCTTTTCATTGATGGTTAGCAAGCAAAGTTTTTTTGTGCATTACCGCTTCCTACTGGCAAGGAGTGTGAATGGTGACTCTAAATATATATTACAAAGATTTATAAACTAAACAAAACAATAATAATGAAAACAAAAACAAAATACTCCAACTGTATTGATGTCATGACTTCCATGTTTCCTGTTTCTTGCCAGGACTCGCTGCTGCTCTGCTCACCGCCCCATTAGCTCATTGCTTTCACCTTCACTGCTGTCAATACAAACTGCTGCTCTGCACTCAGCAGGTGAGTGGTTATCTGTTGTTAATTCCTGTCAGACTTTCAATGAAAAACAACACAAGCACATTTTGTCGTGAGAAAATCTTTCAAGAAGTGTCTATTCTTTTTGTCTCAACATTTACATGAGGTCAGAATTAAGTATTAACAAAATGAAAGTCGAGATCCTTCCCGTCTTGAATCAATAATGTCAGAGATGTGATAGTTTAGGGGATATTTTCTGTTAAGTGTGAATCCTCTAAGGCTTTAAATAATGAATTTAACACTTTGAGGTCTTCCATTATCAACCAAATTGGGACAAATGTGACGATTGTGTGAAATGTCCCAGGCTTTGGCTACCAGGAAGAACGCTGGCCCGTCTATTCTACGTCAACAAATTGGAATAATAAAGGAAATGGGAGAGGATTGGGGACATCTACATTTTATTGTAGGTTAATTCAAATTTTGCCACAGCCTCTAATTTCAACTGGATTGTAAAAGCAGCAGCCAGAGTTGCATAATGAAACCATTACCAGGGAGAGCAATAGTCTTTCGTAGTCAGGGGTATAGATTTATTCCGGACCAATTTTTCTTCAATTATCTAGGAGCCTCTTTTAAATAAGTCTATGGCAACGTAAAATACCTTTACCTTCATTGAGTTGATTGAATTCTGCTGTTATGACTAATTTATCAGCGAACCAACAGCTTGGTTTGAAGAGGACTTTCCTGCCATAAATACAAATAAGCACGAAGAGGGATTTCTTCTTTCTCCTTTCTTTTTGATTAAAAAGCCAGGAGGCCTTTACTAGGAATGAATTATGCCCCTGCACTTAACCAAGGAAGGCAGATGAGTCATTTCCTGTCCTTGGTCTCCTGCTGTCTTTCACCGCCTCTGTCTGTGTGCGGATTGGCACCACAGTCATGTAGCACGCTCAGAAACAAACATGTATGCACACACTCACTGTGTTATTGTTCTGTCCTTCCAGTGTCGCCTTGTTAATGCATATTTTTGACCAAAAGTTTGTTAAATCTTGTTTTACCGCTCCTCTGATACACAACTAGTGGAGACGTGTGCTGATCATAACAGAGATTTCCACATTCTGCTAAAACACACATTTTCCTTTTTTCATTTCAAAAGGATTATACACAGATAAAAAGGGGAGACAAATGGAGCAAAGAAAGTCTGCCTCTAAACCTGCAGAAAGAGAAAAAACAAAACCAAGAAACGACAAACAACGTATGCAGATCTGATAACTATTCTAAAATCAAGTTAACACAAGATGTGTTTTAGTGGCAGCCACTTTCTTCATTAAATTTTCTGGTGCTTGCCTACTTCAGAATATCTCCCTGATTTGTAATTTTTCCAGAAGGTTGTCAAGAGAAAGTTAATATCTCCTCTTCATTCTCCCGGAGCTGTGAAAAAAAAAAAGTAGAAAAAAGTCAGAAGTAATCACCCACTGGCTAAAAGTCAAACACTGACAGGTTTATCAAATTTTCCATCTAAATTGACTCATTTTGGTTAATAGGCTTTAGATTGCACTGCCTAACACATCATATTCTAAATGTTAAGATGCTTTTTGCAGATAGAACAGAAACTCAGAACTGTTGGTTTGTGAAGTTCTGACAGTGGAGACGTCCTGGGTTCAAATCCCGACCAGCATCATATGCTCTCGCCCAAGATTTTCCTCAGAGTCTCCATGTTGGGTTAAATTGTCGTTCTAAAGTACAAAAGTACATTGCCTCAATGCAAAAGTTGTAAAGAAACCTTAAAATGGAATCTGATTCAGAAATATATCATCTGCTCAACCGAAATGAGTTCATGTGATGCAGCAGATGTCTGAGAAAGTTACGTTACCTTGATAAAAACCCTCTAAAGCTTTTCGAACTTGTTCAAGGAAAAACTCCGAAGTCAAAGAAAAACGAGATGAAACTCAAAAGTTAATGCATTGTGATAAAACTGGAAAACTTGTTAGGAGGAACTAAAGGCTTCATTCTGACACAAGTGGCAGGAAAAAGCCAATGAGTTCCCCTGGAGAAAATGAGGTTTCCGTCTTGTGCAAGCTCATTTGTTTGGAAAAATATCCAAATATCTTTTTTCAGTGAACCAATATTAAGTTTTAACTCCTGCAAAACAGGCAGGCCAACACCTGAGTCCTCCCTAACATGCTCATTGTAATTATGCCAAGTATGCACTTTGTAGTAAGCAGAGCTACAATCTTTTCCATTGACTTCAGCATTAGGCTATCATTCTAAGCTTTAAACATCCTGAATGATTCTGGACAAATATATCTTTGTTTAAATATATATATATATATATATATATATATATATATATATATATATAAAACTTTGCTTGTATGAAAACGCCTTTATATCTAAATATGCCAGTGGTGTGTCTCTTGGTATTGACTGCA
>CAEFZY010038921.1:0-15211 GCA_903066815.1 Brachyrhaphis roseni
CCGCGACCCGACCCCGGATAAGCGGAAGACGATGGATGGATGGATGGATGGATGGATGGATGGATGGATGGATGGATGATTTTCCACCATGCTGTCAGAGTTGCTGCAATTGCTGGGTTCTTCAAACAGTTGTGATGTCTAATTGTGTTGCTAATGAGTCTTTTGTTAATATGTTTTTGCAGTCTGATTGTTCTAGCCAGGGATGAAAGTGGTGGGTTGAGTGTATCCATTTGATGAGGTATTGTAATTGACTAGCTAAGTGGTAATGGTGAAAATTTGGTGCTTCTAGGGAGCCTTGAAGTTTTAACTGTTGCAATGTTGTTAGCTTTATTCAAGGTTTTTAAATTTTTCCAGTAAAATTGTGTCCCAGGTGGTGAAAAATGCTGCGGTGGGTTGAGTGGGGATCATGGTGAATAGGTAGTTGAGTGTAGACAATATCACCATATTAATGGTGTTAATGCATCCTATAATTGAAAGAGGTATTGTCATCCATCGTTTTAAGTAATCTTTTATTGTTTTCAATAGTGGGGTAAAATTGAGGTGAAATATCAACAACATGGGGGAGAATTTTATGTCCAAGTGTAACAGTGTTTAGGTTGTAGAATCCCACTTAGTGCAATGGGGGAAATAGCGCCCCCCCCCTCTCTGTGTGGCTGGTTATATGTTGCTGGCCCCTGAACTCAGGGTCAGTCTGTGAAAGCTGCACAAGAGTGTGCTGAGTGAAGCTGAGCCGTCGCACTGATTCCAACCCGATTTGTTCTTATTCAGGAAATAAACTGCCTGATCACCCAGAAACTCCTTGTCTTCATTAAAAAACTACACAACGCAGAGTCGAGGGGTTACTTGGGCCGGCCTGATACAGTGGAGTGAAGCAGAACCCGGTTACACAAGTATGTGATCTGGCCAGTTGATGGTGGTAGATGAGGGATCCTTATTAATTTAAACACAAAAACAATTGGCTTCAAATAAATATGCAGTAATAGTCTTGAAATGATTGTGGACTGTAAGTTGCTACTTTTTTTCACAAGCTTTGAGTAATAGTCATCAGATTTCCTCCGCTGCATTACTCCATAACCTCTTTGTTCAGCCAAAGCCAATAGATCTGCTTGGCATCAACGACAAGACCAAGGAAGACTATGACTGGTGAACCATTCCTCGTAGTGGAGGAGTAGAGAATGGATCTGGATTTACTGTGGATGTGCAGATTGACCCTCTTATTCTCATAAACGCTCCTGGAGTGAGATAGATTTCCATCTGTGTCCTTCCTGTCGTTATCTTGGCTTACTGCTGATGTTTCTTAAAGACGAACGAATCTTCTAATGTCAATTAGCTTCAGGTTTAAAGTGTTTCTAGGAAAAATCAATAGGAAATGAAGCAAGTCAGCAAAGAACATCACACATTATAGAGAGGCAGAGACGTATGTCATGTCAATGTACCCAGGGCTCTTACCAGTCAATGAGTAACAAGTAATACACAGACACGCACGCAAACATCCTTACACACTGAGTGAGTCACAGCGACAGAGGCGTGAGAGAAACAACACTTTGACAGCGTTTGGATTAGTCATCTGTCAAGCACACACACACACCCACACGCCGATGCACACAGAGCTGAGAGGAGTGGGTTTGTCGGTGAGTACTCAGCAGTGACCCTTGTCTCTTTGCAGCCATCCCTTTCACATTCTGTCTCTTTCTTACTTCAAAACAAACACGGACATAAACACTCGCCTGCCAAGGTTTTTTTCTGTGTTCATCCAACACTGTGGCTAATTCCAGCTATCAGCTGAAGGTGCTAAAAAGATTTATGACATCTATAGAGAAAATAGAGGTCAAGTTATTGGCTGAAAAGGTTAGTTAGGATGAGAGATTTTTATTTGTGCTGATCTTCAAAACAAGAGAACTGCTGCGCTCTAGTACTTTTTCTTAGTGAGAAGAAATATCAGTTCTTTAACTACTGACTGTTTGAGGACACATTGATGATATGCAGAAAAAATGTTGGAAAGGACCAAATAATTACCTCACTTTTGTACCCTGAATTCAAGGAGGAGGTGAATAAAGCTCAGGTCATTCTGTGTTTTCAGCAAGATGCTGCAGATCTTCTTCTATAAGTCGGTTGTTGAGAGCGTGATCTGTTGGGGCAGCAGCATCAGAACCAGAGACCTAAAAGGCTCAACAGCCTGATAAAGGAGGTTGGTTCTGGGCTGGTTCTGTTCTGGGTACGACGGTGGAAACTCTGGAGGTGACGATGCAAAAAAGGATTCTTCATAAAATCAAGAAAATTTTGGACAACCCTGACCATCCTCTTCCTGTATGATGGAGACTGTCATTCAACAACAATGTCTTCAGTCAGAAGCTTCTCCAGATATACTGTAATACAGACAGGAGATCATTCCTGCCCACAACCATCGGTCTTGGCAATGACCCTTTAAAGAAACCTGGATGATATGAGTTACACATTTAATTTTTCTTTGGGATTAATAAAGTGTTTTAAATTGAAAATCTGATTTGACATTTTTCCCACACAAATCGCCTGAAATGTTAAAGCCATGTCAGCTTACAGGAGAGTAATCACAGATGTAAAGAAGTCAATGAATAGGTGCGTGTGTGTGTGTGTGTGTGGTGACAGTTTCCCTAATGCAGCAGTAAATGTGCCCTTCATTAACAGCTTTGTGACAGTGATGCGGGGTGACGAGAGGCTGGCTCCTGGTGGGGTGTTCATACACCCACACCCACACGTGCCCACGCACATGCACACCCCGTCATGTCCAGGAACTGCACACAATATAAATGCACTATAGGTTGAGAGAAGACAATCTGTGACTTCCTGATATTTATTGGGTAAAAAGCTAAAAAATAAAATCCTGTTTATGTAAACTAATCCCATATTAGTCATTCAACTAATTTGACATTAAATACTGGGTACATAATGTGTGTGCGGGGTTGTTGGGGGGGGTGTGTGTGTATGTGTAAGAGAGAGAGATGTGACAGAATTTGGGTCAAATGGTGGTCTGGAAGCATGAAGGCACATCTGCTGCAGAAAAGAAGCTTTTTAGGCTAACACCATTAGCACAATGGTGGCTGCTGGATGAGAAATGGATTTTGAGTGAGTAGGTGTTTCTTTATGAAATTATTAGTCATGCTCCATCTGATTTGGGACAGGGTGATGTGCATGAATGTGGATGGTGTGCCAGACTCACTGCCTATGGCCAGCTGACCCCACTGACAGGCTTTTAAGGCTTCAGTAATATGACTGACTGACACACACACACACACCCCCGCACACAGCAAGGTTAGTGGTTATTATGATCATGAAAACACAGCCCAAAGAGTGAGCAGTCTATTCACACACACATGCAGGGGTCATGAGGACAATGAGGAGTGGTCATAAAGAGGTCGACCTGCCTTATGCCTGAGACAGGAAACGTTCTAGAGCTGAGGATAGAGGAAACACAGCAGCATGCTGATAAAGGAGGAAAGCTGCTATTTTATTCATCCAGCACAAATGAAAGACTTAATGACACTTTGATAATGTATTATTGAATCTGAGTAGGAGTGGAATTGCTTTTAGTTGCAGTAAATGTCAACCAAAGCGCTGTTTTTAAAGTGTTTTTCTGTTAAAGGGTAACCTAGCCCTGTGCTGTGTGTGCCAGGCCTGTCTGAGTGGAGCCGCTGGTTCAGCCTGCGGGGAAGACGGAGGGAAAAGGAAACCAAGGAAACAATGAAAGAGAAAAGAAAGAGATGGCTTCAGCTAAAAGGCCCTCACTGCCTGGAGGCACTCCATGCACTCTAATGATTGCCAGCAGGGCATGCACGTGTGGGGGTGTGTGTAGATGTGTTACTGTGTCCTGACAAAGAACCTTTAATAAGATGAAAGTGTTAAGAGAAGGAATTATTTTAGGTCATACAAATGTCTTTTCCATTTCTTTTGTGAGTGAATGTTGAGTCTGTGTCTGAGTCATCTGCTTTGAAATGATCTATTGACACATACTGGCTGTGACACACACACATGCACACCCCCATATGTACACGCCTCAAAAGTCATGATGGCAACATTTAGGAAGAATTTTGTACACACACAGAGTTCTGTAGAGGGAGATTAGCAGGCCTTGCTGGCCGGGTGTCTATTGAGTTGACACGCCATCACATCAGCCTGCCACAGTGCACTGTGCAAAGCAACTGTAACGCACATACAAAACACGTATGTGGAGCTGCAGAGCAAATCTATACAAGGACACATTCACACACACACAGCGGGCGAGGTGTGAAAATCTAGGAACGTGTTGGTATTTACAAAAGCACTTCCAAGGCTCAACCTGGATGCACAAATTCAGGCGGAATCAACGAAATCCCATTAAAAGTGCATGAACAAAGGTGTGGGCATGGAAACGGCTGCAGTCCGATTTGCGTGCATGCACACACACCTAAGTGAGCATGAGTGGAGGCGACAGAGCGTTCACATGAGGTCGAGCTGGTCCTGGATGTGCCAGAGCGAGCAGCTGAACGCTAGTCTGAATGCGGAGGTGTCAAACTAGCTTGGATATAGAGATAATCTGTAACACGGGCGCACCTGGGGCACACACCGCGCATACACCCCCCCACACACGCATTCACGCCTTCCAACCCCACACACTTAAACACATAGCTATGTTTTCAAAAAATAAGTATACATTTATACACCAAAAATGATTTTAAAAAATCCTCAACATCAATCAAACCAGGCTCTTGGTCTACATGTCAGGACTTCAAACATGGAGACAGAAGAGTAAAAACACTTATTGCAGACAAAACATACTATGTCTGGATATAGCCATGCACCTCACTCTAACATAATGTGTGGAGCTTTCTGCTGCTACATACTAGGCCACCTCCACTGTGGCCAATAGAGCAGCCCCACATGGTGATGGGCTAAACAGGGCATGAAAATCAGTGCATGCATATACTGGTGTGCTCATCACCAGGTGTAGTAGCAGAGTATTAGCAGAGACACATGTGTCTCCTGTGCCCAGTGGGATTTGTGCTTGTCCTCTGGATGCACTCTGCTCAGGCCCAGCACAGGCCTGACTGGATACAGATCCACACTCAAAGGTACTCACTTTTTTAAAGAGCTCCTGGGATTGCAGTTACACTATAAAAATAACACTGATATGTGCTAAAATGACATCAAATTGATTAGCTATACTTGCTGCACCGTTTATTATACATTGAAATGTAAGAATGACTGTGGTTGCCACCAATTTTCACCCAACTGGGGCCAGGTTCAACTGGTTAATGGACTTTTATTGACCCTTTAGACGGGATGTCACGCTCTTCAGAAAGCACCCCACACCCCATAATAAACATCAACTCAAACTATGTGTGTGTTATCTACACATTTTCCAAAAAATAGATAGTTAGTACCCTGATATTGCTTTTATTTAGTAGATTTTACTGTAAAAATAGAGTGTGTTTGTGCTGTGTGATAGGCTGCACAAACACAGAAGGATGCAAAATAAACTTGGTCAATGGTGGCAAAAGAGGAAGGAGTTTGCCCTGCAATCTGTGGGTTGACAGTTCAATGCCTGCTCTACCCACTGGTGGTGGCCAGAAGGACCAATGGCTGCTGCAGATTTGCCAGTTACAGATCCACGATAGGATTTATGACCCATGAATCTCCCATTCCACAACATCCCAAAGGCACTTTATTGGACTGACATTTGGTGGTTGTTGATCCTGTTGGAGTACAATAAGTTGATTTCCATCTTCAAGAAATCAGATTGAGATGATTTAAGCTTTGTGGCATGGTGTACTGGAAGCTGCCATCGGGAGCCCAGGTAGGCTGTGGTATTTAAATGATAGTTACCACCGAAAAATATTTCTCTCTATTATGTATTATCGTACATAATAACCAACAACACATGACACACAACATACCAATCGTTGCTTAGGCAGCCAGTTGACTGTTCAGTCAGCTCATCATTCTGTTATTTTACTCCAGACCCCTAAACTACTTTAATAAATCACATTCAACATCTATATGTCTGGAAGTACAGTATATACACCGAAGTAAAAAAAAACAAAACACATTATACAGCAGTTAGTTATGCTGCTGTATAGACCATGCAGCACATTCATGAAGGACGGGGAGCTACCAAACCTGCGTGAGGAGTCATAGTGTGAACACGACAGTAATGGTTACTTATTAACACTTCAAAATGACTGATTTTATAACCTGACCACTTTCTACTTCTACCTTAAATTACCCTGTGTCCTACCTAGCGGCCATTATGACTATGGATCATCACACCTCCATGATTAACAAAGCTGGTCGGCCCGTGACTTCAGAGATTGTCCACACTTTATTAGTGTGTATATCACAACATCGTTGTTGCTGGAATCTGCATCAAACTACAGATACTCCTCCTCTTCCTCCACCTCTACTCTTCTACAATCCTCTCATCTTCCCTCTAAGCTAAATGATCCTTTCATTTCCTGATGACCGACAGAGGCCCTTAGGTGTCTATGCATGCTTTTGCGTGTGTGTGTGTGCAGGGGTGGGTGTGTGTGTGTGTGTATGATTTCAGGGCGTGTGTGAGAAGCTCTGGAGCCACAGTTACAAGCAAAGTCCACAGTTTTGTTGATCCCTTAGAAAAACACACCTCTGAGAAAAGTCAGCACTTACTTTCATGAACGTCCATTTAGAGAACATTTTTGGCAAGGTAAATATTTCACATCCCTGTAAGTCATATATTCCACATATTAAAGTCTGGTTTGAACATATTCCAGCTTGTTTCCACACCTGTGAATGCACACACACACACGCACAGACACGCAAATCCATAGAGACCTAAGTCCGGAAGATGGAGAGGAAGTTGTCTAATGGTTGCCAAACGTTTGAGTGGGCCCTGGCTAAACATGTGTTTAAAGCAGACAACATCAGCAATCACCACTTGACCTCTTCACACACACGCACGGAAACACATCCACCGCTCGAGAGCTCTTTTTCACCCATGTAACACTCACAAAGCCTGACAGCCTCCTATACACAACTTATTAGTTTATCAACCTGAAGGTGTATGCGTATCTGCAGTATGCGATTTGTGTTTTCGCATACGCGCGCACACATCCGACACACACATGCGCCAACAAGATAATATAATCAAGTCAGAGTGTAGCGGCTGCCGACTGCAGAATGCCTACTTCCAGATGTTGTGACGGAGAGCGACGCCACGCTTTTCCACCGGGAATTGGTCAAGGTCCTCAGGCTTCTGCGTGTGATTGTGTGTATGTGCAACCAACACACTATGAGACACGCACAGCAGTGTAGACATAAACAGACATGCTGACACGAAATGAGCAAAACTGGGCCCAGCTGGAGAATGATTCAAAGGCCAAGGGAGGAAGAGGGGAGGACGCGAGGGGAAGACAGAGAGGACAAATTGCTTTTGCTTGCCTGTGAAAACGTGATGTGCGAATGAGCTGTTAAAAGAAAACAAAAGCAGAGTTATGCCTGTCGGTTCCCACGACTTCCACCCCAGTCCACCTTCCCTACTTTCCTCCTCCGCACCAATCCATCATTCACTCTCACCCTTTTTACAGTAAGTGACCTAACACCTACAGCCTTCTGGGTTGGGTTAGGCTGTGGATGAGTAGATGGGGAAGCTGCTGACTTGTATCTTGTAAGACCAAAACTGAAAAGTCAGGATGAAAAGTAAAACAAATAAATAAATAAAGCTGGTTGAAAATTTGATTAGAATAAAAAATATACAAATTTTGCTGTTACTCAAGTAGAGCTCTTTATTATCTAAGGCTGCATTCACACCAGCCCTGAGTAGTTCGCCATAATCAAAATCCAAAAGTAAACTTGGTTTGACGAGGTGTGAATGCTTAATCTAACTCTGATGTGCATCAAAAAGGTAAACTCTGGTCTGCCTACAAACCCAGGTCTCAGCTGGTTCAGGTGAACTCTGGTCCGGCTATAATGCATGTGTACGCCAAACTGACCAGAGACCACTTCGAAAGCAGGAAGTGAACTATAGAGCAGGGGATTCTGGTATTTAAAACCAAAACAAACATGCAAATTTAGAGCTAGCGGGAGAAATGAATCGTGGTCTTTTATCAGTAACAAAAGATAACTCCTATTACCACTAAAATCTGATGCTACTGTGCTTTTGTTGACATTTTGTGAAGAAGGAAGTTGGACTCTATATCTTCTTCAGAGGTTTTTGTGTTATTTCCTTCAGTAGTTCTTGGTGCAGCGCCACCACAGGTGAGGGAGTAAACAGGTTTCTGAAGTTTGTTTTGTTTGACACAGTACACTGTGTCAAGCCAACCACACCGACTGCAAATGCAACAAATGTTGCAATTTTGGTCCCCAGTGGAACCCGGTCTACCGCACTATAAGTGCAAAAGCACCGGAAAATGTGCCACATCACACCAAACTACAGATATGATCCAAGCTGCTTAAATGTGTCAGACTTTAATGAGAAAAATATACTCTGCTTCGAATAGTTCTCGACTCGACATGACATAGTGATGAGACTGTTTCAAGCAGGAGAGTTATACACAGGCCAAAGGTGGTGGGAGACAGGAATTAATGGTTGGTATGAAACCAGAGACATGACAGCAGTGAAGAAGAACAGGAGCCAGCGAGGATGAGTGAGTGGTTTTAAGCTAAAGCTGAAGCAGGGGAGTGTGTGGGGTTCAAATAACAGATGGTGAACTTGATCAAGTGGGAAGAAAACACAGAGCAAAGAGGAAAATAAACATGCAGGTACAAAAACTTTCAGATTGGGACAGCATGTTTTATGTAGACATTCTTTTCAAATGTCACCCCAAAAACAGGTACATGCGAGTCAATAGATCCATAAGGATACCGGTGTCCTCAAGGCAATTAAATTACTTCAATAACAACTCTATCAGTCACTGTTAAGTGTTCGTGTGGGCTAGAGAACACCAGCCGCAACCTGGTAAGCAAAGACCACATCAAAGCCAACATCCTTTCATTCTGTCATGGTCCAATCTGAGCCATTTTACAGTGACACGGTTCAAGATGCACTCCAGACATTAATTATTCAACATTTATTCGGTGGCAAAAATACATGTGTGTTTTTTGTTGAGGACTCCTCATATTTCTCTGAATCTGTGAATGGAAGCTGCTGGACTTGGGCAACATGCAGGCGGCCTCATTCATGCCGTTTTGGCTTAGCAGAACAGCAGCTTGTTGCCTTCCTAAAATGGTGACCTAAGTTATGTTTTACCAAAAGTATTTTTTTTTTTGCCAATATAATCTTTTGGCAAAAAAAAAAAAAAAAAAAAAAAAAAAAAAAGGACGTAATTCCCTTTTTATTTTTTGGGGAAGCCACAAAACACTTTTGGCAAAAAAAAAAAAAAAAAAATCAGGCCCTCATTTTAAAAAGGTGATGATATGAAGCAAAATGGTAGTTCAGAGTTTTCTTTACTTTCTGGTGAGTTTTTTTCCCACCTTTTCTATGAGCATTTTATTGTGGCTGTCTGCACATGCCATCAGCACAGTGTCAGAAAGCTGGGCTTTACGGGGTGGTCTGATGATGACCAGGCCATCATCAGATCATAAATGACCTCACACACAGGCCTGGCTATAGAGTGGATGGTCAAACAGACTGAGAGGTATGAATCCATCCCAACACATCTGTCAGACTGAAAGACTAAAACTTAAGTGCATCTCTTTGTGTTTGTTTATTTTTGGAATTGTAATTAACCCTTTAACTTTAAGTCTGTTTTTGCTATTCTTATGTTTTATTTTAAGCCCTTGCTAAATACGTCAAATGAACTTGTATTTCTTTTTTTTTATTATTTTAACTAGACATCTAAAGTCTATTATCTGGCTGTTCAATAAAGTGAGCTATTTAAGCTTTTAAGGTTTAGTCACAAGGGACTGAAGGAAGTAAGATTCTGAGCTACTATAGCAATTATGGTGAAGAACATAATGTTTCTATTTTACTTGACCCAGTGGGAGCACACACGGATTAAACGTGAGTGGTCTGAACATTGAATGAATGTGTGCGTTTCCTAGTTTGTGTGAAGGCTCCCCCCAATTACCCACCTTCCTCAGCGTAACCAGCGCTACCTAACACAGAGAGTTCCACATTTTAGAGAGGGCTCTCCAAATGCCAGCCGCACTGCCAAGAAGGAAGCTCAAATCGGGAGAAAAAGAGTAAGCTATGCCAGCAGCTGCCCGAAGACTAGAAATGGAAAGAATTTCTCTCTCTCCATCACCCACCTACACTCCCCCTTCTCCCTAAGAGGTTAAGAGCAGACGAATAATCACTCGTTTGCAGGCCAAAAAAGTGAGGGAGCTGAGTGTGCTGCATAAACATTTTCCCGGATGTAATTTTCTCTGCCGGTCTTTTGGCTTTTCCCAGTAGGACAAAGCCCAACGCCCAGGAGGAAATCGTTTAGGCTCCATAAGTGCCAAATTGTATCCTGGTTTTCCAAAGTTTTCCTGCCTGTTCTGGCTCAGGGCTTTTCCTGTGGCAAGAATGTGTCATATGTAGCAAGCATGTAGGCATGAATGGAAGTCTGCTACAATCGGCGCAGCCAAGCTTTCAATGAGGACCATGGATCTTATTGGAATAAAGCATCAGAGGGGAAAAATATAAGAAACACGGCAGAAAATAAATAATTATTACGATGAAGGAAAACAAAACATTCTCTTTCTATGTGCAGCACAAAAAAGAGACGTCATCTTACCATGTGAAGGAATCATTAGGTAATGACATAACTGTACTCCTGATTTTATAGCGAAGAAATTAAACACCCAACCGTTTGATTCAGTTATATTTCTTTATATTTGTGTTCCACAAAATCTACCAAATTTATAATTTCCGTGTGCAACATTAACTCATAAGAAAGAAAGATAGCAATCTTGAATTTAGCACTAATTAGTCTCTCCAGTGTTTCACGATTCCTCAATCATGGGAATTCATGCAAATAAACAGATTCCTGCATTTTTAGAACTAATGCTTACATGTAGTTATCGTCAATGTTCCGCAAAAATGTTCAACTTTTGTCGCTGCTGTTTATCTGCAGAGTTTCATTTGCAGGTAAACTGTTAACTTTATTATTTTATATTTATTAAATTGTTGTGTAGGAAAGGACAAGACAAAACTCGTCAAGATCCAAACCCAAATTGCATCAGATCTTGCTTGGTATCTACAGAAATCCTCTCAGAAACCTTCCACAGAACTGTGTACAAGCTGATTGAAACATTTTTGTAAATACTCTGTCTTCCAAAAATTGCAATAATAAATGAATGAGGGGTTAAAAGACTACACACAGAAGACATAAGACCAAAAGGAGACATACAAGCAGACAAACATATATACACACTTGAGTTCAGCCCACTGGTTGAGGAATTTCTGTGAGCCCCAAGGAGGAGACAAGAACAGACAGAACACAATTAGCAGCAGCTTGTCACAACTTGGGACCTTGAAGTGTGCATCTAGATTAGTGTGTCTGAGAGAGTGTGTGTGTGACTTTGTGTATGAATGCTTAGAGTGTGTGACACTTGCCCTTGCATGCAGCTCATTTATTGGATTAGTACAAAATTGACCAGTGGGGATCTGGCTGGCCGGCGCCAGGGCCTGCTCTGAGGCTCCACAGCCTAGTTAGCTGTGATGCTATGAGCTAACCTCCCACTCCTCATGCCTCAGGGGGGAAGCGCCACAGCCACAGGGGGGAAACAGTGCTTGTTACTGAAGCCAACATGCTATGTCAATAGGCCTCTCCTTGGGAGGAGGAGGTGGGAGGCAACAACGACTAATTACAAGGGAAAGCCCCAATTAGAAAAGGAGGAAGAGAGGGACTGGGGATGTACTGGAGGGAAAGGATGGAAACTGTGCAGTGGAGCCCAGGCGTGGAAATGCCAAGACTGGCTGCCAGTGACAACATCTCCATCACAGTCACACACACGCAAAACAGACCAGGCGCTTTTTAAATTATCTCCTGTATCCTTTTCTTGTTTCCTCTAAGAGATAATTGCATTAACTGTGTGACACTAGTGTCTGACAGTGTCATAGGACACACAAAGAAACAAATATGCAAACACAAAGAATCTGAATCTGCAATAGTAGAAGCAATTGCTAAAAAGATACCAAAGTTTTTACCAAAGTCCCAGTCACAATTTTAGAACTGTTAGTGTCAATGGTTAGTAACGGAATCAAGTAGTTCATTAAAAATAGAGTTGCATCTCAAAATTGGTTGATTATAACTGGCTGCAAACACAAAGATACAGTCTCAAAGCTGACCATTTCAGGATAAATAAGGGATTTCAATGAATGCAGAGAAGAAACAGATATGTAAAAAGCTTTTCAAACAAGACATTTCAGCAGATGATTTAAGGCGCCGGCATACTCAGACGTACCTCACTTCACAGAGGTCCGATCGTACTAGATCAAATGTGTGCTGGAAATATCCATGGTAATGGTACATTTCTACGACTACATACTCTGTGTTGCACAGTAAACTGCTCGGCAGGAAACAGAGTTGACATCGAACTGTTTCATATGCGACACCAAACTGAAGGATATGCATCAGCCATACCTTAATAACAAAATATGTTTTTTATTAGGGCATCCACCAGATCCTGAGAAGTAACAGGGTTAGGTGGCCACTAGCTGATCAAACTTGCTAGTATCCATTCTGATAGTAGAAAATGAAGGAATTTGTCATGGGAAACATAGGTAACAATTATGCTCAACTATGAAATCTCAACTGTCCATGGACAGTATGTGCAGAGTCTGTGCAGCTCACAGAATACACACAGTTCGCCGGAGAAAAAGATTTTAGACTTCCAGTGGTTGGCCTTTAGGCTGCTAAAGAGGAAAACCTTCAACAGTTAACAGGAAGGCTCAAACAAGTACAGTTTGAGCCTTCCTAGGCCTGCCAGTTGCTTAGGATGTTGTAGCCAGTTTAAAATATCAACTGTGTAATAATTTTGTCCATTTTAAAATAACACAAAGATCCTGTTGTACATAGGAGCATGAAAAACTATGGCTATGGCCACCCATCATTTATTGGTCAAAAGCCAGCTTTAGCCATAATGGATTTTTTTAAAAAAGAATAACTATACTGCATTTGTTTTTCATTCATTTCAAGCTGAATGAAAAACATCTTCATTCAACTTCTGTTTGATTTAAGGGCCTGGTTAAGATCTGTCGATTACAACCTGATGCATAGAACATAACAATATAAATCTTAGTACAATAACTTTGCATCGAGTTTCACTGAAGGGCTTAAGATAAGATAACATAAGATAAGATTTATTTGTCATTGTCATCCACAGATTACAACGAGATTGAGATTGTGCTTAACTCGAGTCGAAGCGCATAATATACAATATACATATACATACATAAAAGATAAAGAAATAGATAGTACAAAAAAATGAGAAATAGATATACAGCAGAAGATGATTGCAGCAACCTTAAAGCAAATTTGACTTTTTCTCCTCATCCCTTATGATAATTCACAAGTTCAGAGGATACAAAGTAAACAGAAATACATCAAGGGGGATTTAAACTCCCAGTGTAAACAGACATGTATACAACCAACCAGATGATATCATTTTGCATGGTTGACCAGCTCACCCATTCATACATTACCACTCATTAGAAACACATGTTAGATATGTCAGTGTGTGTTCGTATGCAGCGAGCAGTCTTGGAAGGTGTCACGCTTCTGAAAACATTTCCGGCTTCATCCAATTCCGCTCTTGCATTTCAAGTTAATGTGAATCGCTGCATACGCACACAAACACATAAAGCACAGGACATACACTGGAGTCAAGCTTCAGCAGCACTTCTCATTGTGTTCCATGTAACTTAAACTATTCTGTATGGTGTGCTTCTTAGCATCTTGCTCCAGTTATATTAGGGTTTCATTTAGGTCATAATACAGAAACTCAAATGTCTATTGGATTGACATCCACATAGAACCAAGATTAGTGAACATTGTCTGCTTAGTTAAAGTTATTTAGAGTAACAAAAAAAAAAAGATTTATGTGACTTTGAGACTGTTCATTTAAATGTTTGTAGGAACAATGACTCAATGTGGAAGTAAAATATTCTGAATTTGAGTCTATAGTTAATACAGGGGTGCTCAAGTCCAGTCCTTGAGAGCTACCATCCTGCAACATTCAGATGCTTCCCTGCTCCAACACGCCTGACTCAAATGAATGGTTCGTTACCAGGCCTGTTCAGAGCTGATCCTGGTCTGTTGGAGTAAGGATGCTTCTAAAAGTTGCAGGGTGGTAACTCTTGAGGACTGGACTTGAGCACCCCTGGTGTAATATATGAGAAAACATGTGCAATGTTATGGAAATGATAAACACAACAACCCTCTTACAGAAAGCTCAAACAAAGGCTAACTAAGACGTGCTATGCGGACAAAACACTACATTCCTAAAAATGTTCACACCCCTTCTAAATAATTATACTGAAAAGATCCAATCACTTCCATTGTCCCAGGTGTGTACAACCCAGGTGCAAGGCATGGAGACTACTTCTACAACATCTGGGAAAGAATGGGCCATTGTAAGTTATTTCCACCATGATAGGATCCCATCTGTGCAGTAAATTCAGTCTGGAAATGTCTAAATGATCCACAGCCTTCTGTTGGTGGTATTACAGCAAAGTAAGAGTGAATAGGAAGAAAAGAAATTCGGCCACAAAGTGGTAGGCCACATTAAGATCCCAGAGGGAGGTCAGTGGCTGAGGTGCAAAGTGCAAAGGGGTCACCATCTTCAATAACTAGACACTGCCAGGCCTCATGTGGCCTTCAGATGGGTTTAAAAACAACATGTAGAGGAATTTAAGGAGCAGGTTACTAAGGCCCAGCAAAGCATTGCTCTTGGATATGGCTGTGGTGGAGGATGGATTTTTGTAGGATTTGGGCTCAGCCGTTTGTATAAGTGAAATTAGTTCTTGGAGACATTGAGACAATTTGGACATTTTCATCCTCACAACTTTTATGGCAAGATTTAATTACCACTGTTGGAGCCTATTAAGAATTAGATTAATTTATTTTTGCTAGCGTATTAATGTTACAGATTTAAAGTTATGTGAGTGGTAGATATATTGTTGTTTATTTATTTGTTTGTTTTGCTTAGACCCTCCTCCTTGTCAGTCAGCCTCCTGCTGTGATTAACAAGCAGAAGCAGCTGCTGTGGTTGATCTGATTGTTTGGTGAAGGAGTGA
>CAEFZY010038937.1:0-19159 GCA_903066815.1 Brachyrhaphis roseni
CAGTGACTTTTACCGGTATGTTTTTTTTAACCAGCCCTGTTAGTGCTGTGCTACCGTGTTGCTGCTGTGTTACTGCCGCGTTTCAGTGACTCTTTTACCGGTATGTTTTTTTTAATTTTTTTAACCAGTCCTGTTAGTACTGTGTTACTACCGTATTGCTGCTGTGTTACTGCCGCGTCACAGGCACTGTTTGGAAAGAAAAGCTAAGGTATATTATTAAAACTTTGAAAACTCTTTCTGTGTACCGTCTGTATGTAGACACTTGCGGCTTATATACAGGTGCGGCTTATGTATGTACAAAATGGTTTTTCCTTTAAAATGTGCTGGGTGTGACTTATAATCAGGTGCGCTCTATAGTCCGGAAATTACGGTACTTTCATAAGATGGTTTTTGGTAGCCTATAGCAAACTTTGTCAAAAATTTATGAAGATCCTCTGTTTCTGCCACAGTAACCATAGACCGCTGACACATTCTGCAATCAAGTTCTCACTTTAAATGAGTGACAGCTGAGATAGCACTGACACGTTCATACAAAATGCTAATCATGCATGATACAAGAATAATAGACAATGTCGCTTTCAGTTCATTAAGCATCCAGGTAAGTGGATGTGCAATTTGATAGTAATTATCAAATCTACCTAATTTAGTTTGACCCATCCATCATGATAATTGCACCATTCCCCGAACAAATGTTCAACTGTGATATAGTCATCTATATGTGAGCAATACCTTTATCATCAGAGCTCCTTTCCTTTGTAGATAATTGCAGTCTATGCAATTTAGATCTGTCCACTAAATGATGGCAATGTACTTCATTTCATGAGTGACAAGAAAATGTGCCTACCAGGAAATACAACACTGAAAATCCATAAAAAAAAAAAAAACTCAATTAATGTGAATGTTGGTATTATGGGAAGAACTTTCCTTTTAAAATAAAACAAATCCTCTCTATTCCATGTTTTTTGCATTTCCCATTTGACTTGATGACATTTCTAGTGCTGAATGCAATGGAACAAACTATGTGAAATAATGTCTGCCTGTTAGTCTATGACAGTTAAATGGAAACTGTACAGTTAATTCCATGAGGCTCCATAATCAAGAAGATGACAAATGACAAAAAGGTTGAAGAGGAGTACCAATCTCCATCAAGTGCAAACCGTCAGCTCAGAGACAAGACAAGCACTGTGACCTTCATTAGTCTAGTACAAATAATTAGCTGACCCGAGCTAATGAGTGGCGCACACACACATCCACACGCGTGCACACCCCAACACATGGATGCACCTTGAGCACTGGTTTTTATGTGCCCTTTAATGAAAACAAGCCTGGTGCACAAAGCTGATTGCATTTTTCTGATGAGTTTCTGGCTTGAGTGGTCTTCTTGATTGATAGATTGATGAATGCAAGGATGGATAGAGGAGGATGGACAGAAAAAGAAAACTCTTGAACGTATGAGTGCCATTGTTATAACATATGCCAACTGGTGGAATAAAAACAACCATCTTTTTGTTTTATTGTGCAAATATGTTTAGAAAGAATGGGCTAATCAGGGTTTTACTCGCCACTCCAAATTTTGAGTTCTGTTTCAGGACTGACCTAAAAGGTTGGATTTTTGACTATTATTATTATTATTATTATTATTATTATTATTATTTTGGGTTTTTTAACTTTTCTTTCAAAAAGTATGATAAAAAAGAAATACATGGGGCAACAAGTTGCTCAGTAGGATATTAGATTTCTGTCTGTAACATAGATGTCCTCGGTTTAATTCCCAGCTTTGGGCCATTTACTGCATGCCTTCCCCCTTCTCTTGTTTTTCCTAACAATATACTATTAGACCATCATAACAAACAAACAAAAAAGTTATATGGATACAGAAGAGTTCAATTCTGCCTGAAAACCTTGACATTCCCAGATTCATTTCACATATTTCCAAATAAAAGACTTGTATATTCCTTGTCGAGAAGTCACAAATTACAGAAAATAGCTTTGATGTACCAGTTGACTTCAGATATTATCTAGACGTTCATCTCATAAACTTACCAAGTCTGTCCTAGAAAAATTCAGGCCATTTTTGTTGCACACTTTAAAATTTGAATAGACTTCTAATTTCTTTTTATCCAAATTTATAACTTTATCAGAGAATATCCAAGTTGCTTGGGAAAATTTAATCAAGTGGGCACACATGATTAAATTTGTCGGCACATAACATTTTTTTTTAATCTGTTGACCCTTGCACTTCATCATATTTTGATTGATATATAGGTTTTGAATGCAATAAATTAAGGATTTACAAGATAATCCAAGTTTATGCATGAAAGTATATGTCCCTAACTTTATCAGGTTTGTATCCACCCATTTATCAATTGTCTTTCACGCAATCCAGGACTGGGTTAGGGAGGGTCCACCTCCATGGTCTTTTCATCCAGGGGACACCCCCTAATGTCCACACGATGTTGCGGAGGTCTTTGTTAAAAGGGCATTCATAATGGACTGAACTGCTGTACAAACATGGTATATTTTCTAGATACTTTCTTTAGAACACTCTCACACTGATAAAAAAAAGAAAAAGGAAACTCTTGCCGCCTCGTAGAAAATTATCATCTTGCTCCATGAATTTGGGTCTTGTCATGTGCTATATGTGCAGTCACTTCACCATGACCAATACGCTAATCTCTGCAATTCTCCTTTGGCCACAGGGAGCTGAAGAAGGTTAACTTCACCCTCCAGGGTAAATAAAAAAATGAGCAGGAATGGGTGTCTGAGATGGGTTGTAAACAGTGATCATTAACTCAGCGATACAACTTGCTGGCACACAGGGAGATCCATCAAAGCAAGCTGCTTGGAGGACAGTTTCCTGTCGAAGGACAGTAAAGCACTTAAATCAAATAATAATTTGTAGTTTAAGTCCAACAGGGAAATCAACTGCAATACTCGCATGCATGTCTGATGTAAAAAGAAAATAAAAGAACGACTTAGGAGTGCAATTCAGTCGCAAATTCACATTGTGTCTGAGAGTGTCGAGGTTGTAATTTGCTTGTAGAAACTGATACCTTAAACTGCAGTAGATAAGCTTTTAACAAAAGGTTAAAAGCAAACATGTCACTCTGAAAGCTGTCAGCAGCAAGTAAAATGTGTCAATGACTTGATGAATAAGTGCCTCCGTACTCTTGTCCATTTCTAGGTCTTTGAGCTGACACCTTTAGCAGAGTACTAATATATTCTGCCACTAGTGCTGAAGACAATTAAGTGAAATTGCTGCTTTCTCATCTAGATTTGCCTGTCTCCACCATTTTCATCTCAATCCAATCTGAAACCATTTGAGCAAATAAAACGATATTTACTTCATCTTCTGTTACAAGCTTTCAAAATTACAGGCTTCAGGAAAAATCAATACAAAATGCCATCTTAGCAGCAGATGTATGCTCTGTGAGAATGCTAACTTCTTCTCCCTGCGCGTCTCCCCATTCTCCCACACAGAGACGATTGGAGGAGACTGGGGGAGGAAAGCTCCTCACTAACAACTAAGGGGGTGTGCGGGGTGGATATTGTGGTGGATGTTTATAAACTACTTGTGCTTGCAGGCCGAATGTACGATTGTCTTGTCCAAGACGCTAACCTTTAGCATCTCGCTGCGCTTCGGCGCATCTTACAAAGTTCACTGTGAGAAGGGAGTCTTGACCCTGCGGATGATTTGGAGGACTGAAATACCACTTTCATTTATTATTTATCCAGGCTGGCCAAGGGGAAGGCAAGTCGTGGTGCTGTCATACCTGACTGGCTAATGTAAGAAGTGGCCATCTCTCTGCAACCCTAGGGAATCAAAGCCCATTACTGGTTTGAGAGATTGCCTAATGTCCACTGTGAACACACACAAGATAAAAACATTAGGAAGAGAGGAAGATGTGTATACACAAAACACACAACCCTGCAAACAAGAAACTATGTAGCCGTCTAAGATGAGAGCTAGACATTGTTCAGAATCCTGAAGAAACATTTATAATTTAGACCCCTGCCTTGTAGGATTTCTTGTAAGCCCAGTAATACCGATTAATCATGACATACGTTAGAAAGATTTTTCTTACACTCGCATGCAAAAAAATAAATAAAAATCAATATATGGTATTGTATCATTAGGTTCTTACAGAAACCAGCAAAAGTACTCCTTGAGCTTTTTTATATTTCATCATGTTACAATTTTTTTTTTTTAGCATTTACAGTGGTAAACAATCACCACTGTGGAACATAGTGGTGGCATCATTATGATGTGGAGATTCTTCTTCAGCTGGGATAGGAAACTGGTCAGATTTACGGTGAAGATGGATGAAGAGAGCCCATCTGTCTAAGAAAAAAAAAAAAAATAGACTCGGTTTAAAGTTCAACTTCCAGCAGCAGAACAAGCCTAAACCAATAGCCTGAGCAATAACAGAGGTTTTAGGTCAAAGCATGCTTATGAGTCCGAGCTGAAATATAATTCAGGATTTGTGGTAGGACTTGTATGTGGATGTTCAAACATGCTTAGGTTAAGAGGTGCAACGTGACAAAAAAGTGACCTGTAGATGTAACGGCACCAAAGTTTTCAGGAAATTATTGACCTAGAGGGACTGAATACATGCTATACTTTTCACATTTTTATCTTTGGATAATTTTGAAAACCAGTTATCAGTTTCCTTCTACTTCATTGCACTCCTTTATGCTGGTGCGTCACACACACACACAAAACAAATAAATTAAAACACACTGGTTTGTGATTGTGATGTAAAATAAATCTTTGATCAAAGAATAAGAAAATATAAGAATAATTCTGAAAGACACTTTAGAAATGAATCAGTATTGTACTGAATAAAAAAACTATTCCACTATTTGATGAAAATTGAAATTGTTTATTAAGGTAATTTAAAATCTGTCTGTTCTAATATCATCCATATGATTTGTGTGTTTGGTGTTGTACGGTGTCAAAAGCTCTAGTTTATTTGAAGGTTAATAAATATAATAAAATAAATTTTATTTATTTTAAAAGCATGTTTTTAGCACCTGGCGAGATGTGAATTACGGTTTTATGAGTTCAGTACATGTGGGTAGATGTATCTGTGTTTGTGTGTATAATTATCAAGATGGAGGCTTAATGACCCTTTAGATCTGCAGCCAATGTGAAGCTAATGAAGCATATATGTTTGAAGTAGAGGCCTTTGCCTTTTAATAGGATAGTCCTATCAATACGCAGATAGGATTAATATTTCACAGTTAATGTTTTTTCTTGAGGAATTTGCAAAACAAACACAAGATGAGATTTCATAGCTGCTTGCACAGGAAAATACAATTTTCTGAGACTTAGCTGCTGATCTTTTTAATTACAAACTTAATAGCATTATAGATTTTTGAAAGATGAATTCTCATTGGCATTTTTATAATTACAGGTCTTTATTGCTTTTATGAAAATAATTGCCAAGGCTCATTTACCTCTCAAACTCAATGATATGGGCAAATAACCTTCAAAGCATCAATTCCCATTTTTCAGCACTTGATGCTCTTAACTGAAACAGAAAGTTTTCTATTTTATTTTAATTTCTCATGAAATTATTTATATTGACAGACCTTTTGTTCAAGAATTATAGAATTTGATCCCTTCCATAAATTTATTTTTAGAGATGACTGCATGTGAGCAACAGTTGTCATGCGCTTAATTGTTGGTTGATCACGATGTTCAAATATAACACAAGCCCTTGAGTCATCTAAAACCAGAACAATGCATTCTGGCTGTGGTGATGCAGGGCTTGGCCAGAATAGCACATATATGTCAACATAATATCAGATGTGCTGCTAAAATGATGGGACCCCTTCAGCATTATCACATGCACAAAGGCATAGTGTGCCAAGGTTGTTTCAGAGTTCCAACCATACAGTAAATAAATCTGGACACTTTAGCAAAAGCCTATTTAGCATAGCTGGCCGGGGTTTCCTCATGTAGTCTGCAAAGGCCTCAGAGAGCAACAGCCATAGACAAACAGTGGCTGAGAGCCATACACCGTTGATAAGTTACACAGTGAATTTAAGCAGGCAGGGAAAATTCAACCATATGAATTTGTGGGAAAACAAAAGCAGTCTGAAATTTATACTCGCTCAATAGAATCAACTCCTTGAATTAAAGTCTGACTTGTTGCATAAAAACAGGGCTGTGCATTTGACTACCCTTATTGCCTCTAAAAAGGAAATATGCATCGATTTAGCCTTGAACTCCCTGTTGAACTTGGCTGCTCTACAATGTTATGGTTTCCCAGCACATTGCTCTGTCGGAAATCCAGTGTGGACACACAAAATAACCGGAAAGAGTATTTAGAGCCTTTTGGAATGAGCTGGATGTAAATTTCACCCTTAACATTTTCCAGAAACATCTGTTTTATTCATAAATGCAAAGTTTAAAGAGCCACAACTGTGACATATTCCAACTCATTCTTCATTTAATTGTCTTGGAGGAACAGAAGGGAAGAAAGAAATGTCAAAGCGTGATTTTTCTTTTTTTTTTTTTCTTACTGCCTAGATGGGACGACCATCTTTGCATAGCATGGATTTTTTTTTTTTGTGACCGTAGAGCATTTGTAGAGTAAGTCCTATTAAAGCAATTTTATTAAGAAATTACCACTTTTTCTTGCACTGACTTTAGAAATCAGATTTATTTACACTCTTACTTGAACAATCTTGTTTACCTCAGATGTGTGGGGTAGTTGTTGATAGGGGAATGCGTTTCTCGTGAAGTGAAGGAGCAATGACAAACAGCAGGCTGGGTCTGCTGAAATTCGCTTCTTTGTTTTGGTTCCGAGATGTTTGGTCTCTATGGAACTGGATCCTCTGTAGAGCAGCGTCAGTGTGGTCTGAGGACTCTCGGTATGTCTGCTACACATGTGAATATGCTCGACAGATGTATGCCGGCTTCCAGGCAGACAGACTCTCCTCCCCCTGGCCTTGTTGGCTCTGATTGTGACATGGTGACACACAGTAGCATCTGGAGTTCACACTGGGTCATCCGGGGCAAACACGATACAGAGTCCTACATCACTCACTAAACTAGAAACTTCCACAATTTAAAAAAAGAGAACGGTTGTGACAGCCTATTGAAAATATGTCTGCTTACTTGTCTACTTTATGATCTGAAGAAGCAATCTTTGGGATTTATATATGCAAAGGTTATTGCCATTCTTAGTTTGGTATGTGAAGATACAACAGCTTAAGAGTTTTACAGGCTTTGCTGAAGAAGTAGTATGTTGCAAAAGTACCCATGTTCCTATAACTTAACATTTCCTATGTTAAAACTACAACCTCAGATATTTTATTCTTATTTCATGATATACACTTACATGATGTAGCATTTAGGTGTGAAGCTAAAATAAGTTGGCACACCATTTTCAAAAAAATGTGACAAATAAAATCTGTATTATTTAACCTGCTTTACTTTGATTCGGCTAAATAAAATGCATTTGAACCGATTAACTAAATGTTGCCCAATTTTGTGCAATTTAAATGCAGTGCAAGGTGAGCTGTTGTTCGAAACAATTCTGCGTTACTCTGTAAACAACTATTCAAACATAAACTTTACCATGTTAAAATATCTGACATTTCTATTTAGTCGTGTGTTTTTTTTTTTACTTCATAACTTCACCTATTTTGCCAAAAACTGAAAATCACTATTTTCTCTGAATGTATTTTTTATCGCCATTTCTGTCCTGGCGGCATGTTGCTGGCGTTCTTGAGGCAAGTCATTATTGTATCATCTTGCTGAAAATATGCTATGCGCATCTGTTCGATTGATTCTAACTGTAAGAAATGTCCATTGTCAGGCCTTGCTCAGTCGGACTGAGACATGTTGCTTTAAAAAAAAAAATTAAAATAAAAAAAATCAACCAGCTAGTTAGTCAAGCAGAATGCAGCGGCCACATCGCTCGAATTTTGGCGATTCAATCTAGTTGGTGCTTTGACACAGATGAAAGAAGGTTGGAACTGTTAAGACTGAGATGTGTTAACAGTAATTGTAAGGGGAGATTTTTATTTTTCACTTGAGGCTACCAACAAAAACTTCTGATACCCACTTTATGGAATTGACCCAAAGGAGAGGAAATCAGCTGTGTGTTATTGATTGTGCTACTACTGTGAGCAAACAGTCTAGAGAGAGTATTTCTGATCTTCACTCTCTTTTTTTATACAATTATTTGGCATCAATGTGGCAACCTTAAAATTAATTGCACACAACCACAATCTGATAATTAGCCTAATAAAAAGGTGTTTGTGTATTGCAGTAACATGATGAAAAAGTATAGATCTGAAGCAAAATCTCCTTAAAAGTTAAACCATTCATACTGTGCCCTTTAGACCATAAAGTCAAGGAGAACAAAATAAATTTAATTCAACGGTATTTTTTATAAACTCAGATTGAATTAAATAGATGGATTATTTCCTGATTTCTTAAAGGAAGAGCTTTGATACTTGATTATACAGAAAAAAATGTACGTCCACTCAAGAAAAAGCAAAAAACAGAAAACAAACAAAATTTTCTGAGACTATTTTTCTACATTTCCATTGTCAGCTGACGGCCAGCCGCGCTCACTGACAGTGACATGTCAGCTCATGAAACAAACATTTAGCAAGCGTACAACAACAAACCTGCCAGTTGACGTGAACCCATTTAAATCCATCTAGTCATGTAAATAACTTGTTTCAGTGTGCTTTCAATTAAAGCGGAGGACGAAGTGCCATTGCAATCTTTGATGGATGAGCGGAGATATTGGAGTGTACCGTTGGATGACAAAATGTTCCCGCACTCCACCTCAACTCCTCTTTCCTATTGATTCTCCTGGCGGTTATTCATCAGGGCGGTGGCCACTGTCAGTTCAGTTGCTCCTTCTCCTCACAAAACACATTTTCCACAGTTATTGATAAAGCTATTTGACCTTTTATTCAAATGTCTGTATGTGTATGTGTCTCTGTGAAACATGCACACATCTGTGTTTTCTTTTTCTCTGCTCTTGCCAGAGGCTTGCAGATCACTGCAGCTACATGAATAAAGTCAGGCTGTTTTGATTAACGCCAAATGAGTAGGTCTATTCTTTGCAGATGTCTGCTTCAGCAGTCCTGGGCCTTGCTCTCGCACTACCAAAATAAACCCTGAACCTGTTTTACAGTTTGGCAGGAAAAAGGACCCACATATAGTACATCGAGTTTGGACATACATATGCCGGTATTCATATACGTCAGTGGTTTCCCACATACTGTGACCTGTATTCCTTTTTGCATACTTTTTCACTGTATTGACAAATTTCTCCTACTTTGTCTAGGTGTAGACAGGCTGTCTTGGAGACAAGTGAAATATTAAATCTGCATTTGGTTATATAAGCAAGCACTGAAGTCGATGTTACGCAGTCTCTGTTCAGCACAGTTTCTGATGACTAATGAGATATATTTGCCCTTAATGATTTTTAGAGGGAATCGTTTTTTTCCAAACTTTGTTTCATTATTCTTAAAAAAAGACAATGGTTACATGAATGAAGAGTCAAACAATCTTTATATTAGAAAGTCTTTATTATTATTTTTAGCACAAGCGGTATTACATAAACATTACATAAAGGGCAGTTTGTGTTTATTCCTTATACAATATACAGTAGATCTTTACCTTATCTGGAGGATATCCAATGGCTGCAAACAAATCCATCATAGCTTATGACTAACAGAAGTTGAACTTTTAGAAGGATGAAACTTAGCAACTATGTTCTCTATTATGTTAAGCATTTCATTTTACCTGCTGAAGTCTTGCTCTCTCTCAACCTGATTGAACAATAAACATGTTCTGACACTTTATAGAAAATCCATTAATCATTTAAACATCTTTTTAGATCTGTTTCTACCTCTTAATTCAGCTTAACCACTTTACTGATACTCATAGTAACAAAAGTTGAGTCTTTATTATGTAGTTGCAGCATACAGCAATGATCAACCTGGTAGCATTAACTACTTCATATTTTTTATTCCCTGATTTAAAAAAAAAAGAAAGAAATCTCATGTTTTATTTAATAAATCAATCCAAACATTTGATTTCTTAGTGCATCTCTGACACCAAATTCTTTTGACCATTTATTTAATAAAAATGTTTGGATCTAGGTATGCTATGTCAATGGGTATTTGGTTTAAAACTAATTCTGGACTCAAAATTATATTGGTGCCAAAACTACAAGTAAAAATGCTATGCAACCATTTTATGAAAGTGACATTTCAAGCACAATCAGTATGAGAACAGGAGTGAAAAGAAAATCTCTAAATGAAATAGATTAAACAACTTATACAACTACATTTTAGTGCCATGTTCAACATTTTTATGAAAAAAAAAAGATTTTCAATATGTGCTGAACAGTTTCCTATTAAATCTTATTTATTTGATTTTTCTTACTAAATGTAGTTAAAGAAAAATATTTGTTTTAATGACAGTCAACATGGAAGCAGCAAAGATGAAGAAAGTAAAAGGAATGTCAACTTTCAAAACAAATCTAATGTAGAATATTTTATATAGAATGGGATTTTAAGCCTACTAGATTGAATCTCAACACTTTCATCCCAAAAATTTCTTACTTAGGTCTTTCCTTGCCATTAATAATTAAGACAGGATCTGAGAGTTGGGAAAAGTAATTTCCCTTGAAAGAACCGGATAAAATTGAAATAAAACCTTTTCCTTAAAAACACAGACCAGGAGATATCCAAAAGCTCAATCGGTGCCAATAAAAGAGGGAAACAGAAATCTTTCTAGCAAAACACAACAACAAATACAAGTCCAACCTATTGAAGTGGAGAAGTGAAAAACAAGAGAGATTTAAGGTGATTCTCATCTTCCACTCCAAAGCCTTGGCACTCCCCAAAAAAGTGGGAATGTAATTTCCCAGACTAGGAACATAAGCCAAGAGTAATCTGGCCTGTAATACCTCCTAGTCCTTAAATGAAAGCCCTCCATTTTAAGTCTTCAACCTCGTTTTTTCCCCGATCCCTTCCACACCTTTAATAGGATTTGGTAGAAAATGGCTTTGTGAATTGCTCCTCTTCGTCTTGCTCAAGGAAGAGCGAGCTATTCTCATTGAGAAGTGCTTAATTGCTTTAAATGACTGATGATACATTTAGGGAGAAGGGCCTAGAGGTAGGGGCCACAACCAAACACAAAAGATAGCACTTCCAGTTGAAGGGAGGAAGTGTAAAGTGAATATGTCTGATACTTTTTTTCTGTATATGCTGATAACAAAGATGATATGCAAGAGACAGACATATCTGAAGGAAATATCATAAGAATAGTCCTGCTATGTATGTATGTAAACATGCAACTCCTTGCATTAATCTGTGTATGCGTGCACAGAGTTGTTATTGTGTGTGTCTGTGAGGGTCGCCAGGCAGTGCTCGTCCTATCGACACCCCAGTAACAGACTAAATTAAGGTTGTGATGAATTGTGGCTGTCATGGCAGGAGAGAGGGGAGACTGCACTGTATTCTACCACTGATTAGGTGAGAATAGGAAGAAAGATCCAGAATATCATTATCAATATGTAGCACTATATTTTCATTAACTTTTTGTCTCTACAGACGACAGCTTGATAGCGGAATAATTTTTTCTTTTTTTTTTTTTAATTTCAAAATGAGATTAAATATTTGTAGGCTTGTCTGTGAGAGAAGTTGAAAGAAACGTAGCTTATTCTGTGTTTTAGCCGTTGATGGGAACATATATATTAACCTTAAATGTGCCAAAGGACCTCTAATTATCAGGGCTGTGTACGTTTTCCACAGCATTAATAAAAAATTTTTAAAAAGTGAGAAATATCCAATTTAAATGAAAAGGGAGAAACTCGAAAAAGCTCTTTCATGATTGCAAAAGAAGCTCTTGGCCACTGAAGACATACAGGCTTTTGGCTGTTTACTAAAAGAAGCAGGAACTCACAACAAATGCAGAGTATTGAGGGGCATTTTCCTTTTGGTGCACACTGAGCTTTGAAACTGGTTTCCGTCGGGTAAACCACAAAGGCTAGTTTATTAGCTGACGCGATAGACCTTAGGAAACAACCTGAAAGGACGAGTTTAGCTCCGGAAACTGAAATTCTCTCTATTTTTGGGGTTAATTAGACAGAATTGCTTTTTTGAGGTTTGAGCCAATACTAAAATCATATAAACAAGCAATGTATGCCTAAGAAGCACACCTTACTTTCCATGAGGAAAAAAAGTTCAGCAAATATGAAAAAGGTTATCACTCTGTAATCATCTTTTTTGTTAGAACATCACAGGTATATGGCGTCATTTTTCATAGAAAATTCCATTAAAATGCGAAAAGTAGACAGTGACTGACTTGAGTTAGATACACTTTTTAGTATGGTCTGACTACATATATTTTTGTTGAGATGTAGAGATGTTAGTGGTATTAAATCAAAGTAGAAGTCATTGCAAATGATAGCAATTCAGCCACAAAATGGTAGGGAACATAAAATCACAGTGTTGGATCAGCAAATGCTAAGGCACATAGTCTGCCAAGATTGCCTAGTTTCTTCAGAGTTGATGGCTAGAGACCTCCAGACTTCATGTGGCATCAGATTAGCTGTTTGTAGAGAGCTTTGATGGGTTTCCAAGATTTAGCAAGTGCTTATAAACCTTACATCACCAAATGAAGTGCATAGCTTCAGATTTACTAATGGAAAACATGCCGCTACTGGTCTAAAGCAGCTGAAACATGTTCTGTGGAGTTGAGGTATTGTGTCTCTCTCTGGTAATGCAATTGATGAGTCTGGGTTTGGCAGTCACCAAGAGAATGGCACTGGCTTTCCTGTATTGTGTCTTGTCGAATAGTTCAAGATAGAAATTTCAAAATTTGCCATAGTGCCTCCTTCACCTTTTTATTTCAGAGCTGCAGATGATGGGCATGCATCATAATACACCTTATGGAATGAGAATGTGATGATTGTGAGATGATTTTTACTGCAGAAAGATACCAAAAGAGTTATCTACAGCAGGCAAAATATTCAGTTGTATAATCTTTAATCATAAAAGTGACCCTTTAATGTAACATTGGCTAGAAAACCAGTCTTTGTGTGTGTATTTGGCTAGAGTTATTACTGAATTATTATTATAAATATTTATCAAATGCAACAGTTGATAAAATATTTTAATGTGTTTGAAATTGTTCACCCATTACAACTCTTCATGATTCACAGAGTTATCACATCTCTGCTAACCTACCTTCCCTTTAATTAGCTTCTGAGAACTGAGCAAGCTGTGCATGCTGGTCTTCATATCTGCTTGACATTTAAGTGAATATATCACAACATACACAAACTTTACATTTATTACAAAAGCCACGTGGGCTAGAAAACCTGTCAATGAAATAAATAATTAAAAGAAACTTCACTTTACACAGTCATTTCTCAAACCCAAGAAAAATATTCACTTTGGTGCTGTTCAGCCAGTTGCGTCCAATGTCACTGTTCATCTAATCATGTTCATAAATTTTCAGAGCCACCTGTTTCTATAGGGTTGTTAGGGCAACTCAAATGTGAAAACAAATCTGTCTCTTTGGCTAGAACTTTCTATCATGCCAGTGGTGGTTACCCTCAAATTACTCACTCAAATGAGTCCTGAGTTACTACTCGGATAAATATTTATGAAATGAGACAGTGGATGAAGTGTTTAAACATTTTTGCTATTGTTTTATGGATGAAATCTTCAGACTGAAAAAAAAAAAAAGGTTTAAATTTGTTCGTTTACATAGGACTACATCTGTTTTCAAAACGCAGCGAGTACAGAGACACTTAGAGAGAAAAAAGTATAATTCATCATTTGGTCCTATTACTTGACCTTAATATTTCTCTTACGTCATGGTCATCTGTTGTTGCAAAGTGTGCTGTTTGAGTCATAAATTGACAGAAGGGCACATATGTTTTCAGTTTTTCAATTTTTACTGAAGATTATCTAAGCAACACAGTAAACATTAGTTAACTCCTACTGTTTCCTTTGTGTTTACATTTCAGACTGACATTCCTCTTAGCGGAGTTTCTCAAAAAGTGTTTACACCATGTGATAGTGAAAATCTCAATGGAAAAAAAACTATTTTAGGTGATCCAACCTCAGGTCTTTGGTGGTTGGGAGGATACAGATACATCCTCTTGTAGTGGTGTACTGCAAATGTGTATATACTGTTTTATCAGTGACCCATATCCTGTTTACCTGATGGAGGCAAAAGCTCAGTGTCGAAACTCCTTAAAAGTCAAAGCCAAAGGGGTAGGGGGCTGGAGGAGCGCATCCAAACGTATACCACATGTTATTCCCCCTCCCCCCCACACACACACGCAGACACACACCCACAAACATATCCACCCACACCCCACCACCCGCAGGGCGCCATGGTTACCTTGGAACTTTAACGTGGACCAGCTGGTGTACTTGGGTTGTGAAATTGCATTGCACTCACACACGTGCACCCCCGCACACACACATTTGCAGAGGATCAAAGGGAGCTAGAGCCCCGCACAGCAGCCTTTCTGCTTCTGCCCTTGGCTAAATGGACGACCAAACATTCCAGTCTGTCGAGCCCAGTAATATCTGGCCCACAGCCTAATGAAGATCGACTGTGTTTATAATTCTTATGTTTGCTCTGATCACTAACATAATCCTTTCTATACACAAAACATGGGAATAGAAAACACTCTTTGTTTCTTCAGATTAACTCAAAGTCCAGAAGAGGAAAAGAAGAATGAGAGAAGCACTTTTAGATGAAATCCGAATCCCTGTTTCAGTCGACTTTGCAGCTCTTTGCATTTTCACACAGGGCATCACATGATCTCAAACAAAAGAGAAGGCACCAAGGGATGTTTTTCTGCCTGCTTGAGACTTTGACACCTGCCTCGCCTCAGCAAATTGGAATGGCTCACTCTCAAATGAGATTTCTGTTTGCTGCAAGGGTAGAGAAAAAAAGGTCACCCATTACAACTATTCTACATGATTCACAGAGTTATCACATCTCTGCTCGCCTACCTTCCCTTTAATTAGCTTCTGGGACCTGGGCAAGGTGTGTATGCTTGTCTTCATGTCTGCTTGACATACACCACTCAGAGGATCTATTTCTCATCTGCTTTCTCGCACAACATATTTGTTTGTACTAAAATTAAAATCCCATGTTGCCGTACTCTGACAAACTATTTCTCTTACAAGAAATCTATTGACCTGTAAAATCTGCCCTATTTTAGACTGTACTGAGAATCGGAGATTACCCTTATCACTGTCATTCATTTTAGTAAAGATAGCAAATTACAATTCTGGAGTTGAGCTTTTACACTTACATACATTGTTGACTTTATTTGGTAACAGGTTTTGTTGCCACGTTTCCAAATATTGAATTAATATCAACAGCCACCTCATTCAGCTCATCACTTCTCTCAAACAGTGGAGCTTTCCAGAAATTGCACAGGCAATTTCTGGTAAGCTTTATAGCATCAAACTGGTGCATTACATACTTCACAGGCAAACATTAACTATTGGGTAACATTTAAAACATCCCCGACTGCATGTGGGATGCTTATGAAGTTCTCCAACACTTCATCCCTGACTTTTCTTGCACGTCCCTTGGTCTTTTTCAAGGGACATGATAAAGATCAACGAACCTTTGAGGCCTTCACAGAATTATGTGAAGTATTTGTACTGAGGTGAAATTACACAAAGACTTTATGATAATTAGTCCATTTTTAAATATTTTTTTCTCTTTTTTATGAGGGATCGAATGCCCTTATACATAAACCTCAAAGGGAGAAAGGGAAATTATTTAAAATCTGCATTTCTATCACATATAATCCCATAAATTGTGGGTATAACATGCTAGAATGTAACTAAAAGCAAGGTGTATGGATATATTTGTAAGACACTATTTATACATTCACAGACCTCATGTATCAATACCTTAAGGATTTAAGCAACTCTCTAAGGAAGACACCATTGCATTTTGAATCAAACCTATAGGATCAATAACCTTGTTACACTTTAAATGACAAAGTGCATTGAAGGTGCCTATGCCAGTGCATTGCCTCAGGGTAAGCTTCCAGTGTATAGATTGAAGTCCAGATCGTTTATGGTGTGATTTTGGTTATGTAGATGGCTATATCTGGGGAAAACCTGAAGCCCATGGGTATCGGCATTTCTACTAATGAATTATCTGAATAGGGAGAAATGGAAACTGTGATTATTACAAAAACTACTTTTAAATAATTCAGCGCAAGTTATACATGGGCCGTCTGACGGCGTGTGGGATGCAATAAAATCCCTAATGATGTGATCAATCTTTTTCTTCCTGCTGATGTTACATTTTAGATTTTAATTACTTTATGCTCTTTAAAAAATATTACAGCCAACCTGGAAAAAGTCAGTGTAAGTGCTATCATGAAAACATGCCTACCAAAGCAATTTTATAGAATTACATCAAAGAAATGTCCTGAAGAAAATATGTTTTAAGAGAACTCATTTACATGAAAATAAGGAAAAGGATGAAGTGGAGCTATATAGTAAATATGTAATTGCAGTAATTTTAAGGCCTATCAGCTGTTGCAGTGGTCATTGTGAAGCTTTAAACATATGAAAATGACAGACAAGCTCAGAGATTTTGCATGTACACACCAAGCATCCTTGAAAACTCTATTACCAGTAATAAAGAGCGTATACTGGAATACAAACAACTTTGTGTATCGTTGAGGCTGTGGACAGAATCTAAACAAGATCTTAAAAATCTAAAGACTACTCACTCAATCTCAGGTAATTCTCACCAAAAAAAAAAAAAAAATGTTTTTCCTCTGTGTATTACTCATACTTTGCCACTCTCGTAATCTCTTGAAATCCTTGCATTTTTAAATCAGGTGTAAGTATGACATCAGATGACCTTCACTTTAAGTCAATATGTCAATAGCTGCTCAAATGAAGTAGTGGCTTGAAAGCTAACGAAAGAATCAGATGAAACGTGAATTTTCATTTCTCTCCCATGGTCGGTAATTACAGCTAATCTCCCCTGTCCTCATACTCTCAAGCTGTCTTTACTCACAGCGAGTGCAAATGTAAGCATGTACAAGACAAAGAGAGTCGAAGAAAAAAAAAAAAAAACGAGCCTGATGTATTATTTTAGTCACGCTGGCCACGTCTGAAAACATTTCACAGGCAGTGAGGGGAAATGTAAATCTAAGTTTGCTGAATCTTTCACACACACACACACACCCCTACACACACACAAATGCACATGCAAAGAAAGAAAGAAAAAAAAAAACTCATCTCCCCTTCCTCCCCTATACACACATAATGCATTAAAATGGAAAACAGTTCACACTGGCACAGGCATTGAAGGGGGCCCTAATATTTGTTTTTCCCTCCCCCTGTAGTGTCCTCATTGCCCATGACCAAATTTATAATAATCTCTGTCTCAGAGTCCAGTGTTGCTTTCAGAATTCATAACCAGCCCAACTATGTTTACCTCGATCTGGCCATGGCCAGCTACAGGCCTGTGTCTTTGCTTCAGTGATACTGCTGCTGGTCCCAAAGCCGGTAATCTGCCTGTAGGTTGGATTTTCTTTGTGTTTTCTGGTTCAGGAATTCTCACAGGAGCAGGATAGACATGCAAAAGAACATACATCACATTGTTCAAACAGTGTTTGCAGAAACATTTATCAAAAAAGGAATGACACACTAACAGTGTTGATAGGGAAAGTACCGGTGGTGACTACAACCAATTAAAAAAATACATCTTTTGATTTCAAGCACGGTTTTTTTTTCTTATCCTGTTGCGTTAACAAAATTTCAGAAAATCAGAAAACTAGACTCTTATTGATAGACATTATAATGACAAACTGCATCAAGATCTTCTTCACTGAGACCTGCAAATGCACTCATTTACAGCGCCATATGTCAAATCTATGAATGTTAAAGCTTTGCAAGAAGCTAAGGTCATGTTGCCACTTTTATGGACTGTGCGTCATTAGAGCACCATTTTAGGAAAGGGATTTGTTTAATTTGTAAAGCTTTCGATTTTTACTGATCAGTTCCAAGTGTTGCAGGAGCTGCTTACATGAAGTGGAGCCACGTGGTTAACATCATGTGTGTACTTTGAAAGCATCATGAAGGAGAGCAGCAACCTGCACCATGCTGGTTCCGCTCCTGTAGAAAATTACAGTGTGGCCGCCTGCCTCACAGGAGGCCTGCAGTTATTACTTTTTATATAAAAAATTAAGTGAAAAGTATTTTCGGCGGAAGTCGAGGATTTTATTCCGTCTTATTTCCATTACTTTGCTCACTTCCTTTTTTTTATAGAATATTTGTCTAGTTGCTATAAACAGGTCCCTTTATGTGTATACCTTTAGTACAAAATATGTCATCTGCTTAATCTTTAATTTCAATGTTACTGATGTGGTAATTTGACAAATGTTCTTGCAAAACATATATGTCCCTTGAAGCAAATTACACAACCGTAATTTCCGGACTATAGAGAACACCCGATTATAAGCCGCACCCAGTACATGTTAAAGGAAAAACCATTTTGCACATACATAAGCCGTACCTGTATATAAGCCCCATGTGCCTTCTTAAAGCCGGTACACAGAAAGAGTTTTCAAAGTTTTAATAATATACCTTAGCTTTTCTTTCCAAACAGGCTCTTTGTGCGGGGCTAGCAGCTTCAGAAGGGAGGTCCAGACTTCCCTCTCCCCAGCCACTTGTTCCAGCTCTTCCGGGGGAATCCCAAGGCGTTCCCAGGCCAGCCGGGGGACATAGTCCCTGTAGCGTGTCCTGGGTCTTCCCCGGGGCCTCCTTCCAGTGGGACGTGCCCGGAACACCTCACCAGGGAGGTGTCTAGGAGGCATCCTGACCAGATGCCCGAGCCACCTCAACTGGCTCCTCTCGATGTGAAGGAGTCGCTGCTCCTTCACATCAAGAGGAGCCAGCTCTACTCTGGCTCTACTCGGCTCTACTCTGAGTCCCTCCCGGATGACTGAGCTTCTCACCCTATCTCTAAGGGAGAGCCCAGCCACCCTACGGAGAAAACCCATTTCGGCTGCTTGTATCCGCGATCTCGTTCTTTCGGTCATGACCCAAAGCTCATGACCATAGATGAGGGTGGGAACGTAGATCGACCGGTAAA
>CAEFZY010038940.1:0-30190 GCA_903066815.1 Brachyrhaphis roseni
TTTGTCCTGTTTGTCTCTGTGTTGCCCTGCGACAGACTGGCGACCTGTCCAGGGTGACCCCGCCTCTCGCCCAGAACGTAGCTGGAGATAGACACCAGCACTCCTCCCGACCCCATTAGGGACAAGGGTGAACGGAAAATGGATGGATGGATGGATGGATTTCAGCAACATGGAAAATCACAGTGCTTTATATGTTAATAAAAGAAAAAGCATTTCACTGCAGTAACAAAATAAAGTCAAAGACTAGAATTAATCAATGTTCCAGATACAACAACTCTAAGACAGCTGTAAATAATTTTTTTAGCCTTGATTTAAAGGAACTTAATGTTTCAGCTGTTGTGCAGTTTTCTGGAAGTTTGTTCCAGATTTGTGGAGAACAGAAGCTGAATGCTGCTTCTTCATGTTTGATTCTGGTTCTGGGGATGCTGAGTAGACCAGAACCAGAAGACCCAAGAATTCTGGAAGGTTGATACAACAACAGCAGATCTTTAATGTATTTTGGTGCTAAGGTGTTAGCTGCAGCTAAAGGAGAACGCTGACACTAAAATTAATTGAAGTTTGTGTTTGAAAGGTGCTAAATATTAGAGGTTCAAATCTTCTAGTGATTTGATTCTGACTTTTAGGGTCACACTTGAATTCATTTTTTATTCAGAAGCCAATTTTTCTATTCAAATGGTCTAGATATTGTGCTTAAATTATGTGACTGGCAAGAGGAAAAGACAGTGTACACAAATAGAATATTTATTTAAAACAAGTCAGGTTGTATACTGTACCAAATACAATCAGATTATGATTAAACAAAAATAAGTTTGTACATAAAATTCTGTAACTTAACTTTTTTCTTCCGAAGAGTTTTTAGCGGCACTAGTGGCTCGCATTTTTTTTTGACAGTAGACTGACAGGAAGGAGGGCAAGGAGAGGGGGGAAGACATGCGGCAAAGGTCGTCGGGACCGGGAGTCAAACCCACGACGACCGCGTCGAGGACTAAGGCCTCCAAACGTGGGGCGTGCTAAACCCCTGCGCCACCACAGCACACCCCAACTTAACTTTTAAATGAAAAAAAATATTAAATATTATTCAGAGTATTTTGAATCAAACTTCCCAAGACAAGGATTTGGGATTCTTTAAAGGTTTCTTTTTTTATTCTTCACCTCTAATAAATGTCTTCTTTTGCAGGTTTTCTAATAATTCTCATTAAGAGTGAAGTGTTCAAGTACCAAATTGGTGCCAGTGCTCACTGTGTTTCTTTCCATTTTGCTAGCTTAAAAAAAAAACACCCATAGTGGTGCTCTCTAATCTTTGCATCCCAGCTCAACACGCAGAAATCCACATGCTTTAGCCGACAATTTCCAAATCCGCTTGTGGGTTTTATTGTTCTTTAAAATCATCCTTGAAGGCAAAACCCTGTGCAAGATTCAACAGAATAGACTCCTTTTGTCCTGTCAGGATGTCCTGTCATTTCACCTCCAGGCTATGTGAGGTAAGTCTGAAAATCAAAGCATCAGACGGAAGGAATACACGCAAACTTTAAATGGTTTCTCATATTAAAACAGTGAAAGTGTCACTCTGACCTGTCAGCTTAACAAATGAGCTGCAAAGCCAACCGATGACACATCGCACATCTTCCTTTGATCCGCTTCTGTTATAAATCTCGTCATATCAGCTTTAAACTTTTCCCTTCCAGAAAAAGACAGTGCCTTGATATTTACAGACTAGCCCTTGATTTCCTCAAGTCTGCTGCAAACAGATTCCCTTTCATGGAAGCAACTCCTGCCGCGGCTTTTGTCGCAGGCCAAGTGTTTAATTGATGGCTGCAGACAGTGGAAACCTCGTTAGGACTCAGACTTGTCGAGGATGAAAGAGAAACACCCATTTGCTGCATTTCATGCGGCCAGACGGGTGAAACCGCAGCAAACAACGACAGAGCTGCACCTCGTCTTCTCCAGAATCCCCAAATATCGTTTGTGGAGGATAGTAAACGCTCTCAGTTTCCCCTCCAGCCCAGGCATCAAAGTGAAAAGACTTGCCACCCCTCAAGACGACAGCGGTTGTTGTTGGATAAACAAGATGAAAACGATACGTCCTTTTTATTCCTTTCGGGGGGGGGAATGGGCTTTTTGAAAGGATCGACAACTATGTGGGACATTCTACAAACTCATAGGCAAGTCACAATCAGCAGTAAATAAATTGATCACATGATAAATTAAAACCAGCTCAGTAATTTTCACTTATATGATTTATTGATTTTCTTTTTTTTCTGTTGCTCCAACAAAAACTGGATGATAAATCTTCAATCTGGTTTCAGCCAGGATAATTCAGTTGAAGGATAATTTTATTTAGAAAGACTTTACAATTCATTTCATTTGTTGTTTGTTTTATTTATTTGGGGTATTTGAAATGTCTTGCAGTTCCAGTGTTAAATGTTCATTAGAATTTAAAGTTTATTGATCTTTGTGAATGTGTTCTTGTATTATTATGCCATCGCAGGAAAATGGTCTCAAAACAACAATATTATTGTTTATCGCAATAACTCCTGGGACAATTTATTGCCATCAAATTCCTCTGATTTCTGTTGATTAACATTTTTGGGCTTTTGAAGGTTTAATTTTTGGAACATCTGGATTTTTATTTTTTTTTCACCATATTTTTTTTTTCACTTCCTTGAGTGATGTCTGCACCCTCAGGGCGACCATCTTCTTTAACCAACATATTTTACAATATTTATTTATTTGGACTTTGAATTAAGGTCAAGTCTATAAGTAATATTTAAGGCTAGGTTTTGATCATTTTTTTTTATTTTGAGGATAAAGTCACAATGCCAGAATAAAGTCATAATATTAGGAGAACAAAGTTGTAATTTTATGAGAACGACAAGAAAAATGATAAAAAATTAAAGTGAGGAATGTTGAGCATCTTGTGAAGTTTTTCTTTGGTATTGGTTGTACAGATAAAAAAATATTTTTACACGTCAGCATCAAATTATCAGCATTTTGAAGAAAGAAACATACAGACTTAGTTGGTCACTTAATATCTTGATGACACTAAAAGCTTTCTTCTCATTAGAATGCCATTTTTTTTCTCATAATTTTAAAGGTGACCCATTAAGCAAAATTCACATTTTACACATTTTTGTATTTCTGTTTGGGTTTCAACTGCTTCTTAAACCAGTCCAGGTGCTTAAAACACCTACTTAGCTGTTTTTTGGCAATAAGTTGAATTATTATTATTTTTTGTCTGGAAAATGAACTGTTGCAAAAACCCCCTGATTAGGTCACAATCAACAGATGCTGTGCAACCTAGCCACCCAAGCTGAGCTCCGAAACGTTTGGTCGTCTGGGTTTACCACTGTATGCGCTGTACAATGGCTGCTGGAAAAGACAAGTGTTTTGTTGTTGACTTACCATCCTTAAACCACTTCTGTTTGCAGCCATTTTTGCATGCGGATATAAACGTTGAGTTGGGTGGGGGGCGTGGCCAGCAGCACTTTATTTGGATTTAAAGTGACAGAATCATAAAACAGCTCATTCTGAAAGGAGGCTGAACCGGACAGATTGAAATCTCGTTATCTAAGAATGATTTTGTGCAAAAAATCTGATGAACATAAATTGTGTCACCCATAGAGCTATCATATTCTCGTGATTACGCAATTTTAAAAATTAGTTAGCCTGGCCCTGATATTCCGTCATATAACTCACAGAAGAAGTCATTTAAATAAGTCACTTTTTAAAAATATTTTTGTAATTTGTAATTTCTTTTGTTTTAAGGAAAGCAAGAAAAATAATCAATTGGAAAAAAATCTGAGGTTTTATTTTTAAGCCGTATCGGCAAGTCCTAAAATGTGGGACATTCTGTGAATTCCTTTGAACTTGGGACCGGCTTTTAATGACCCATAAAAATGCGAGACAGATGCGGTGTGCAGCGGCGGGTCCTTCAGGCCCAAAGTGACTGCTGACCCTGTTGAGTCAGAAACGTATCCGTCCGAACCCCTGGGACGGACGGGTTTTGTCTCCCATGTCCTCACAACGAGGACATGGGAGACAGCAATCATTTGAATTATTTATGACATCTTTTTATTGTTCTGGTGACAGTGTGACTCTGGACCCCTCCCCCATATGTCCAAATATCTGAATCCCCCAAAAGCAGGACAGCTGCATTGAGCTCCGCGTCCCAAAACGATCTCGCTTTCACGCTATTTTAATGTTTCCAGATTTATTCTGCATGTTTGGCTGTTTGACATTTGTCTTCTGTGGCTACAAATCAGCTTAAAGTAAATCTTTATTTTCACTTAAGCCCGGCAGCTCGGCTTTATGGGCTGCAATTTTAACAAAGACCAAAATGTTAATGTGTTTGTTCTGTGTGCAGCTGCAGGGAGACTGCATATTAAAGTATAAATAGCTGATTCTCTCAGGTCTGTTCCTATCTTTTCTTTCACTCCTCTTTGTAGATTCACAAACAGTGGACCTGATACATGTGACGCATGCATCACCTGAATACATATTATAATACTGTGTCTTGCAAAATTTTTCAAATGCCTTGTATTTTCTTTTATGCATGTTTTTCATCTGCAGATGGAACTGAATGTAACACTTGAAAAATAAATATTCTTTACTGTCCCACATTCTGAAAATTCAGGTGTACCATCAGCAAAGGAAGCAGGCAGGTCTAAATAAAGGTATATATATATATATATATATATATATATATAAAAAGCAAAATCAGTTGGGGGGCAGGGTCAGTAAATAATTAATCTGATTTTTGTCACTTAAAGAGCTTTTCTGTTCAGCAACAACTTCCTGCATAGGGTGGAAAACATTGGGTGTATTTACACCACCCCCGTTCAGTCCGCTTTAATCCAAATCCAGTCAGTTTGCATAGAAACTGGTTCGTTTGATGAATGCTAATTGAACCATTGGTGAATTCTGGTCTGCCTACAAATCTGGGCCTTGGTTTGGTTGAAGTGAACTCTGGTGCTGTTTGAACGCATATGTGAACACCAAGTGGACAGGAGAGCGCTCCAAAATCAGGACTGGATCACAGCACAGGTAATCCATGCTAGCAGGAGAAATGACTCCAAAAAGACAAAAGAAATCCTGCAGCCGCTAAAATCTGACGCTACTCCATTTTTGTTTACATGTCGTAAAGAAGAAAGTTGCACTTACCAGAGATCTTCTTTCTTCTTCTGAGATTTTTGTGTCGTTTCCTTCAGTGGTTCTTGATACAGCGCCTGTATGGGTGAGGAAGGGAACAGATTTTTCTAAGGATTTGGTTCATTTGACACAGTACAGTGTGAAAGTGAATCTCACCAGTAGAAAATGTAACAAAACTTTCAACTGTTGTCCCCAATCAAACCAGGCCTAGAGGAAAATAACCTAAGTCCAACAGTAGAGATGTTTTAACTAGTCTTTCTGCCGACCTCCACCTTCATTGGTTCAAGGTGACATCAAGAGCTTTATTTGTAAAAACAATAACAAAAAAACATGCAAACTTATGCAGTTTTGTTATACATCTATTAACCTTAAATTGTGATTGAAATATGAAAATATGTATTATTTTATTTAAGCAAAAGTTTTTCACCTCTGCCTGACCGACTGTCACTTTGAGAATATGATTTCAGCTGCGAAGTTATTCCCCAGCAGGTCACTTAACATTTTGGAGCTGTTGAGTCTGTGCAGCATTAAATGATAAGACAGCCTGCCGTCAAGCACTCAAACCTGTCTTCAGTCAGGCTGCGTTAAGACGAGCTGCTCTGCTTCCTGTACCTGCAGAGAGGATGAGCTCTCACAGGATATGGTCTCTCACCCATAAACAAAGCCCACCTTCTCATCGGCTCGAACAAAGTCAACCAATGTCCTATATTTGCACACAGAGACCCCTCCCAACCCCCACAGATTGTGTTTGAGTTTTCTCTTGGTTTCCAGGGAGCCCTGCTGGTGTTAAAAGCAAACATTTATCAGCCTGAAAACTAACCACAGAGCTGGCCTCATTTACAGCAGATTTCCTTCAAGCTTTTTCAGTGAAACGTTCCCACTTTGGTGCGTCATTGTTGCTTCATATTAGAGGCACATTTTGCAACATGTTTTTAGAGTTTAAATCATCTTCTTTGCTGTCAAATGAGCATTTCATTTTTTCAAAGACTAAACTGGTGGAAAGTATGGGAGTAGTTGAAGTTAGGCAACGGTTAGCTGTGGGTTTGGATGTTCTGTAAGGTTTTGTTGCAGAATGAGCATCTGAAGAGATGACTTACGTGCTGATTTGCAGAAGAACAAATCCTAACTGTGTAGAAAATAATACATAGATGAATTAAGATAAAGTAATAAATAATGCATAGTTTGCAGTTGAGGATCTCCTGACTGAACTAAACCTTTTTATGTTAACTTCCAGTTCAGTCTCAACATATTAGACATCAAGAACATTTGCATCCTTTTTTATTTGTAACATATACGTTTTTCTTTGTCTTTTTTATATTCCTTAATTGGAACTTTGTACTTGGAATATAAACTTGAAAGTGGAAATTATTGCTTACATTTTATTTTGTGGCATACAATGAATGTAAACTTTAGTTAAAGTTTAGTGTCATAAAAACAAAATAAACTAATGGACGGAGGTTATTATTTTAGAGATAAAAGAATAGACATGTATTTATTAAAAAATGTGTGGCTAATTGCAACCCCATGACTTTTTTTCTTGTCTTTGATTGTCCTAAAAATTATATTATAAATTTTATGTACTAATATTATTAAGGACAAGTTATGCAGGTATTACTCCTGATACAAACACCAGACCTGTACTAGAAGAAAAATTAAAAATTTCTTACGTTTTGGCCTTTCATCCATGTGAAAACTCTGCTTAATATGACTAAAAATTATTATTTATGAAAACTCTGACAAAAGGGGAAATTTGTGAAAACTGTATTTGTGTTTGCACGTGTTCATGGGAAAACTGAGATTTAGGATGCCACACATTAGTCTGTGACAAATAATGCGCCAGTATATCCACGTACTAGTTTTTGAAATTATTCGCAATAAGCATCGTCTTGTGTTTTAATGACTTTATATTCTAATATGCTACTTAAACGTTGTTCAACCTGTAAATCTGTTCATGCAAATTATGTTTAATGCCTAACAGGAAGTTGTGGTTGTTTTGAAGCAATCTGATTGGCTGACAGGTTTTGTGTAAAACAACGATCAGGGGCAGATTGTTTGGGTTCATGTAGATGAAAACTTTTCAGAAAATAATCCCTTATGTATGACATTATTTTTCTAAAGACTTGGCTACATGTAGAAAAGCACTTAAAAAGATGAAATGTTTGCATGTCAGAGAGCTGGATACTCCATCCGTCCACATTTGTTGCCACCATGTCCCACTTGCTGAAGTGAGACATGGTGGCAACAGGTGCAGGCAGAAACATCACTGTGGCTCTAAATCTACCCTGGCCATCTTCCAGAGGAAGATAACCCCACCTTCTAGGATGCAGAATCTTCTTTCTTTAATTATTCACATATCCTGACCTTAAGTGAGGGTTCAAACACAGGTGATCCTACCTCAATGCCACAGTTAAGAGAAAACTTAATTGTTAGCTGGATTTTTTATTATTTTCAAGTTTTTATACAGATGAATGTTAGGAAGTGGTATGTTTTTATCAACATTAATGAATTATTGACTTAAAACAAGCTCATTTCTTGCTGAAAAGTTACTTGTAAGTTAGTTTTTCTCTTCATTCAAGTGTACTCAGATATTTGCGCCAAAATAGTTGGTAATATTTTGTATTTTTGCAGTTCGCACTGTATTACTGTTGCACCTAGATCATCACAACATAATTTTTTGAAAAATTCTTAGAAATTATAAATTTATCTTGAATGTAACATGTTTTGTCAGTTTTCAACTTTCCCCAACAATCATCTTTAAAGAGATTCTGGTAACAGTTAGGTTTTCTTTCTCTCAGATCAAAAATACTTGGTAAGGTATTGTGTTTCTGCAAAAAAAAAAAAAAAAGCTAAGACGGGGACATTGTAACATTTCAGTGTGTGGAGCAGATTTATTTTCTTAAGGTGTCATTTGCACAGTCTTATGCACCACATGCCCAGACTGCACAGATGTTTTCCATGCACGTGAGTCCGAACATCCGTCATGTTGTTAAACGGAAAACAAATCGACCTCGTTTGACTCTTTTTCTTTTTCTGCAGTTCCAGGAGCTCCAGGTTGACCGGGAGATGCAGCTGACCTCCAACCGGAGCCTGGCCGAGGAGAGCCTGGCTCGGCGACCCCGCCTCAACAACGGCAAGCTCCAGCTGGCAGAGAAGTACAAGGAGCTGTCCAACCTCGCAACCACATGCTGGGAAAAACAGAGTCAGCTGGGTGAGTTTGTCTCGCCGCTGAGGAGACACAGATTTAGGGATGGGGAGGGATGGGGAGGGATGGGGCGATGCGGTTCTGGTTTCATGGAGCTGAAATATCAGTGATGGCAAGGTCACTGGTTTGTATCCACGGCCGGATCGATAAACACAGCCCTGCAGCCTTCAGCAGTCTGAAACGATTCAGTGGAAACAGCCAGAGAAATCAGTCAGAAAAGGTCGCGTTCCAAACACTTAAGGTCACAGCTAATTACACACAGTAACCCACAGCGGCTCCTCTGTGTCTTCCCTGGTAACGGCAGGAAGACACCCAAACATGACAGCTGCAGTTACACATCGAAAGCAGAGCTGTGCTTTACAACGGAGTAATAGGGTCAGGCTAAGAAAAAATGTGAATAAAAAATTTAATTATCAGAATAAAGTCAGAATATTATGGCAATAAAGTAATAAAATTACGAGAATAAAGTCAAAATATTACAGTCATAATATTACCAGAACAAAGTTGTAGTAATGGGAGTATAGTCATATTATGGGAATAAGGTCATGATAAAAAGAGGATGTCAAAATAATGAGGACAATGTTATGATATTAGAAGATCACATCAGCATCATATCAGTAGCTTTAATTTCATAAATTTGACTTTATTCTCATATTATCACTTTACTCTTCATTGCAACTTAATTATCAATATATTATCTTAGTCTCATAATGACTTTATTCTTGTAATTTATTTTCATATTATGACTATATTTGCACATTATGACTATATTCTCGCATTATTACAACTTTATGGTTGTAGGACTTTATTCATCCATCCACTGTTTTACACGCTTGTCCCTTGTACAGTCCCGATGGGTGCTGGTGCCTATCTCCAGCGGTCAACGGGCAAGAGGCGGGGTCACCCTGCTCAGGTCACCAGGATATGGGACTTTATTCTTCCTGTATTATAATGTTATTCTCATAATATTAAGACTTTTTGCTTATATGATTTACTTTATTCTGGTGTGAGTTTACTCTTGAAATATTATGACTTTATTCTCATTATTACTGCTTTATTTCCACATTATTTTAACTTTTTTTCTTGTAATTTTATGATTTTATTCTGGTAAGTTTATTCTTTTCTTAACTTGGGCCTCACACTCTGTAGTGTTTACATCCCACTCAGCTCTCTGTCAGCCTCTTGGCTCAGAGACTGAAGGCAGCTTCCCATCAGAGTGCAGAGAAACCTCTGAGTGTCACCGAGTCGAGCCTTCATCTGTGCAGAGAAACCTCAGCATGACTGGAGTTCGGTCATGGGAACCAAATGGAGCATATCAAATGCCAGCAGGAAGCTTGCAGCAGTTGTCAAGGAATTTGTGGGCTAAAAGATGGGGAGGGGGCGCCTTGCTTCTTTTTGTTTCGGAAAGTTATTCCTTCTCAGACGATGTCGCCCCAGCCTTTCTGCTCAACTCCAAACTGGGTAGAGAAGCTTTAAAGGTTCGTACACGGCGAGTCGAATCAGAAACAGGTGAGTAAGTCAACGTTCCATAATGTCTTCTGCTGCTTCAAGTTCAAGTGTGGCGTAATGAAAAGGCCAGATTTCTGCCTCAGCTGCAGTGATGGAAGTTGGGTGGAATGCTAAACTTCCTGTCGATGTGCGCGCGGTGCACAGATGCTATCCCACCTCCCCGGCGAGGCAGGCAGGATGGGCGGGGGTCCGTCTTTGCGTCCTTCCTCCGCGTAACATCTGATTCTCATTTGGCTCCGGGAGCCGCTGGGGGGGGCAGCAGGACAGGAAAGATGAATGGAGCAGCTTTTCTTGACGTAAACGTTCCCGATGGAGACGAACTGTGGAGCAGATTGTTAGATGCATCCTGCTGTTTCACTGAGGAGGCTCTGTGGACAGGAAACGCTGCCAGAGCACTGCAAAAAACTAAATCTTACCAAATATTTTAGTCTAGTTACAAGTGAAAATCTCTTAGTTTTGTCTTATTTAAAGTGTACTATCTTACAATTAACTTTTCAGCAAGAAATATGAGTTATTTTAAGTATGTAATTCCTTAATATTGATGAAAAAGGTACAAGATTATTTCACTTTTAGTAAGAAATTTTTCTCATGTTATAGATTAGTGGTGTCCAAATGTTTAATATTGGGGCCAAAACTGGCAAATTTAAACTACCGGAAGCCACAAAATGTCTTTAATTAGTTTATTGTAATCTTTTTTCTTCTTCTTTTTTGTTTTACCTAATTAATAAAAAATATATAAAATAAACAAATAAAAAGGGGGTTCAGAGTGTTTTCTTATTGGAAAAAAAATCTTTTCTAAAATATCTGGCTCATCAATTGTTTTCTGTTTTGTTGGCCATGTTTTTACCACTCTTGTCTTGTGGTTGGGGCCCAAACACAATCATGTTAAGGGCCACAAATGGCCCCTTGGCTACACTTTGGACACCCTTGTTATAACTGAAATAATGTGGTTATCAAGTAATTATTGATTAAAACAAGCAACTATATCTTGCTGAAAAGTTAGGTTTGTCTTATTTCAAGTCCAATAAGATATTAGGACTATTAACTAGACCGAAAATACCTGGTAAGATGTTATTGCAGGGACTTCAGGAGGAGGAGAAACTTTGAACTGTCCTGGTTTTGAGTTTCTTTCTCTTAAACATTGCAGCCACCAGGAGTTTTCAATTCCTCCACTATGACCTTTTAAAATTACTGATGGTGCAATTTCTGTGACGTGTTCACAGCCGTTTGTGCTCATAAGAAAGGTCACAGAAATGCCTAATCTGAAAAGGCTGGTTCAGAAATCCTGTAACCTTAACAGCATGAATCCCCAGAGGGTTTGGATTGGAGCTACAAACATTCGCCGACTGATTGAGACCTGATCTGGACCAGGTGCAGACCTGAGGTCAGCAGGACTAGAGCAGCAAAATATGGCATAAATGTTCAGATTATGGACGGATGTGGGATTAGTGGATGAACAAGGAGGAGCCCAGAAGACATGTCAGGGAGAACAAAGGTGAAATGATTAATCAAATTAGTTGTGATTAATCAATTATTGAGATAACTGTCTTATAATGTAGTGTAGATTAATTAACTGGAGTATACAGACTCAAAAAAGCCACAAAAGGGCTTGATAAAGTAATTAATGTGCCAAATATTGCATCCAAAAATAAAAAAATCAGAACTTTTCTCATTTATTAAATAAAACAGTGTAATGTATATTAATTGTTTTCATTTCTACAGTATTGATTTATATGGAAGAAGATTGGAGCCTCTGAAAAAAAAACATTAAAATGCTGACTTTTTTTTCTTTTTTCAAATTTTGACTTTTTTCCTCAGAATTTTGACTTTAAGCTCAAAATTCTGACTTTTTTTTTTTTAAAGAATCTTTGACTTTTTTCAGAATTCAAGACAGAGTTAATCTGGGTTCTGCAAAAAAGACAGAATTCTTTTATTCATTGGTCCTAATCTTTTGTCATAGATTAACATTTACCAAATTTGATGTAAAAGTCTTTCCACCTTTCTCTTGAAGTCGGTCTGTTTTCCAGTTAAGCCTCAGAGGCTGACAGGTTAAGGTGACTCCATATATATATATATATATATATATATATATGGCTATGCTATTTAAAACATAAAACACTGATGTGTTGTCACCAGCCAGAGATCAGTGCTCTAAAGTTGGCAAAGTCTATTTTTAAGTAGTTAAAAAATAGCATAGAGATGAAAATATGACAGCTGCCTCTGTTAACTGTTTAAGGCAGCCGCAACAGAAAGTGTTTTGTTTTTGATAGTCTTCAAACTTGTACATGGCTTTACATCAAAAACTAGCTTTAATATGTTTTTAATTTATCTCAGCATACCATTTTCTGAGATGAGTTTTCTCTGAATTGGATCCATTTACTCTTGAATGTTTTTTTTACTTAACTTTGGATGTAATATTTACTCATTAGCAGGTGTAACCATACACATATTGGTAGGAAAAATATTCAGTGCTTATGCATATGTGCACATAAGTTTTTCATCTCGTTGTATTGAGAATGTTTTGTGTTTCAAACAGTTTTGTATTTCATAACTAGATTCAGCTCCTGACTTTATTCCTCGCTCTGGCAGTTAAACTCTTCCATATTTTAAGGTTTGTTCTTGTGTTAAAAGTGAAGCAGACAGTTTCAAATTACTCGCCTCAGTGCTGAATTCAGGCTCTTGTGTAAAACATTCAGGAACATTTACTCTTCATTTCTGCATGGCTCATCAGCTTAAGAGAAGTTTGAAGACCTTGAATCCGTCACTGGCAGTTTTTACATTTAATGCGACAGCTCAAATGTAGCCATCAGGGTCATAATTACATAATGCTTTAAGTTGTAATTCTTAATGTTTTTCTATAAATAAGAGGAACTCTTATTTTAGAATTGCAGGAGTTCATTTTATTATTGTTTTTCTACCTTATTACATGCCTTTTTCAGCCTAAAACAATTTGAATTTAATTAAAAAATCCAGCACACCCATTGAGCCAGAGGCTGGAACAGCATAAGCTCAACTCCCCTTTAGGCCTTTAATGCAGTAAACTGAAAATGCTGTGTGTGATTGCAGGAGTAGTTGCATTAAAAAAAAAAAAAAAAAGCAGTGAACTGTTATTACTGATGCATTGCATTAAAGGGTTCTGCATGATTTATGCAGTCTTTGGGTGTGCTGCACCTGAGCTCCCACACTCGACAACTCATACTTTAAAATCTGGTTTAATAATGTGCTGAAATGTTGTTTTAACAGTCTGTTCAGAACAAAAGAGTTTCAAGTCATTTCTCACGAGGTATTCAGGACCATTTGTTCCTCGTTGTCAGTGATTGATGAGCTCTCTGTATGTGGATGGCAGTGACTCTCCTTTCAAATTATCTCCTTAAAACACTCACCGTGTAGCTCTTCTCATTCTGCTCATAGTGACTCTTCCTGTGTTTTTTTTTTAATAGGAAACTTGATTGTGTTTGATCATCCTCAAACCAGTTTCACCAGCTGCATTTCCATTGCAAATGTGCAGAAAACTTTGTCAGTATTCTGCTAATGTAAAAAACAACAACACAATTTTTCAATTGCAGTGTTTCCATTAAATAATAAACTTGATTAAAATCACACGTGAATAAGTTGGTAATGCGATAAGTCATTAAAAAATGCACACTGTGCCATCACCGTTCTACCACTTCCTGTTGTCTTCCTTGTGGTTTGTACCAGTAGCAACATCTGTTTGTTGGTCATGTGACTCGTGTGATTTGAAATAAGTTTTTCCATTGCAGTTTTGAAAAATAAACTAATTTCAATACGACCAAAAAAAAAAAAACACATCTCAGTGCTCACTGATCACTAAATTTTGAATTTAAAAAAGGCCGCAAAGAATTTATAAATTGCTGGGTTTCAGTCACGTGACCCGGATGACACGCATAATTCAGATGGAGGTCCGGAAGGGGATTTCATCAGTTCAAAACAAAGTGAAATTGATCACAACGGGTACACTAATGCCCTAAATAGGTTGGTACAGACGAGGCTTCTCAAAAAAATACGGGTATATTTAGGATATGATCCGTATCAACTCAGAAAAAAGACTTCTCTTATAATCTTGAGGATTTACCGGGCATCGAGGTGATCCACATAACTATCTGGAGCTGCAGACCTCATATTATATGATGAGCCAGAAGAAAGTTTTCCAAAGCCTTTAGAATACAATCATTTGGTTTCATTTTGGGTGAACCATTTAGGATAAAAAAAAACCCATTAAATGTCTGTCAACTTGTTTCTGCCGGATGAGTAGTGAATTGTGCTATTTTAAATAGTCTATGATAATTATGCTATCGCTAACAACAAACTAACCCATGTTATTTCTATGAGCTTGGATCTCCTGGTAAATTTATTTAGCTTCTGTTAACCCAAATTCATGCTGGAGTTGTACGCTAATATTGAGTCGGGGTAAGACGCTGGATTCAGGTCCAATGTAGGTGGATTCGCTCTGACCTACAGAAACCCCCGTGTTCGTGTCTGGTCATGAACTTCATGGCCAGACACAAACCATGTGGGGGAATAGTCACAGCTCACTGTGACTGTATGGATGTGTAGGTTATATTTAATTTATTTAGCTTTAGTTTATATACAGCTAAAAACCTTCTGTTTTTAGCTGTATATTGTTGATCCATTTTTCTCCTCTTTTTTTCAGTAAGTTTTTTAAAAATTAACTCCCTTATGACCAGCTACCTCCGAAACACAAAAATAACGTTTCTCTTTCTCTCTATTCCAATGGTTGGTACAACCGTACAGGACACAGACTTTAGGCATTTTGATGCTGGATCAACAGAAATAAATGGGCTGCATTTATTTCCGGCCCTCCATCTGCATTGGGTGACGTCGGTGCTACGTCATCTGAAACCCAGCAATCGTCACTCTCGTTCTATAAACTGTCCTGATAAAGTATTAAGTCGAAGTGTCTGCACTTTACATTAAAGTTTAAATGTAAAGTTTACATTTAAACTTTACATTTAAACTTTACATTTAAAGTTTAAAGGTAAACTTTAAAAGTTTACATTTTGTGTCTAAAATTAAGATCTTAAAAAGTCTGAAATTAATTTTAAAATATCCTAGCCTTAAATATTTAATCATAAGCCTTATATTTTGTCAAGGCAGAGAGCTATTTAATTTTGTATAAACAGTTTCTTTTTCAAATTTTCTGTCAAGCAAAAATGTTCCTTGCTGAGTAGCTATCTTTTTTCGATCATTTGCAGGAAGTAGACTGGAGGGCATCCTGGAAATACAACCATAACAAATACGTGACTTCTGGGAGGAAATACTTGTAGACTTTTATCAAAGACAAAAGAGTAATCCTACAACCACTAAAATTTGATGCCACTCCATTTTTGAAGGAAGTTGTGGTCAGTGTCTTCTTCAGAGGTTTTTGTGTTGTTCAGTGGTTCTTGGTGTAGCGCCACCACAGGCAAAGAGGGGAGCAGGTTGCTAAAAGAGATTGGATTGTTTGACACAGTGCAGTGTGGAAGAAAACCGCAGCAGTTGAAAATGCAAAAATGTTGCAACTTTGGTAGATGTTGCAATCTAAGTCCACTGGACAAACAAGTAGGAGAACACCATACGTTACTCGGCTGTCCTTGGAACACCTTGGGATTCACTGGAGGAGCTGCTCCGAGTGTTTGGGGCTGAGCACAGACTCTGGGCCTCTTTGTTTAGGCTGCTCCATGACCTGAACCCAGATTGAACTGAAGATGATGAATGGATGGATCTCGATTCCTACAGAATACGTATCTGAACCTCTGTCAGCTTTAAGAACCAGACATGGTGAACCAGTCATGTCAAACCATTTTCAATAAACTGTAGCATCTGGTTTTATGTAAACATTGTGTGCTTCTCTGCAACAAACCAGAGTGATCAATGCTGCTAAACTGGGTGGGTTTTCATCAGTTTAGGGCTGGAAAAACAGCTGTGGGTGGAGTTGTTAAGATTTGGGCTTCTTTTCAAATTTGGCAGAGTTTTAAAAAAACAACGTTTAATAAAATTACAGCAGAACATCATAAATTAAAAGGACTTGGCGCCACAACAAACACAAGCTTCGTTGTGTTTAAAGAGTCAAGTCCTTTGCAGTCCCAGTATAATCTGGATCTGGTTAGAATATAATAAAGGACAACCAACAATGTTGTGAATTGTCAAGTCTATAAGTGCCGTTGATTGATTATATAGGACATATAACATTATTATTATTATTATTATTATTATTATACTATATCTTGGGCTGTGTTGTTTTGGAGTTGGGGGGGTTTCATGTTGTGTTTGGGCTGGAAACTGTCAGTCAAATCTGGCAACCCTGACTGTGATCTTTACTTGTTAAAGGTGCTTCCCTGCTGACCAAATGTTAACTTCTCTTCTCTCCCGTTGACAAGAACAGGAATGTAGCTGGTTAAATTTCTGTCAGACCTCATAAAAATTGGACTGTTTGCTGTCAAACCACATTGGTTTGAACGAAGGAGCAAAAGAAAAGCTTCCTGCAGAGATCCTGGAGTAATTTTTTATTTTATTTTCAGTGATGACTCTGAGTAGTCTGCGTGACTGTTTCTATATGAAGTTTGTGCCGTAGACATTTATGAGGTGTTGGGTCATATCGACTCTGTGGATGTTTGATTTTGCTCAGTGATACATTTTTTATCAATAGAGAGTGGTAGACCCGTAGTGAGAGGATGAGGGGAGATGTTGAGGGTGTTACTGACAGCTGGTGTTAGTTCAGTGAAACTGGAAACCATCTGCGAGCTCGTCTACAGCACTGCCAGCCCCTCTGTGTGAAGTGATTACAGCTTTGTTTATTTTTAAAGCAGTAGTCGCAGTACTTGTGGTACTTTCACTCAATGAGCTGAACATAGCAAGTTCAGTATTTCAGTTCATTACTCACTAAAACATATACTGTAACTCCAGAAAACACAGGAGGAAGCCTTAATGTGTGGACCAGAGGCATTTTTCCTGCTTTAGTTGTCAGAAAATAATGTATGTAAGCTTTATATATAGTCAAATGTAGTTTAAATCCAATATTCTGAGTTTGAAATGCATTTATTACTGTTTAGCAGGGACACCTATTGCTGTTTTTTGGGCGATATCCGATTAATGATTTTTAAAAAGCCTGACCTATTGATTCTGATTGTGGCATTAGCCACAATCAGAACAGCATCCCTACTGGTTAGTTTTGTTTATTAGTCAGAATTGAGTTATTTTACCAACCTTTTATAGAGTGTATCAGACAGGAAGTGATGTTCATCTGGACTGGGAAGTAAAAACATAAATAAAGGAGCTATAGAGCAGAGCGGAACGTCACAATGTGTTAAAACTGATTCTTCTCTTAATTTCATGGTTTGAAATCAGTAGAAAGTGTTAATATGAACATAAGAGAATAAAATGATTTTTTTTACCCATTCATTTTTAAAATAAAATTACAAATTTAGTTGCATTTAATTTTGGTTCAGTTTAATTAATATTCAACAAGCTGAACAGAAAATTCACATCGTGCCATCACATATCAAGCAGATCAAATCATGTAACTTTTCTGCTTTGATTTTTACTCTGGTTTAAGTGATTGGAGAGCGATCAAAATTTCACACAGCAGTCACCACATCCTTTCTTTGAAGGAAACTATTTTCTGTATTAAGAAGCAAAAAGGTTGTTCTGAAAGTCTCATTTCCCCCCAAATCAGTGCCTTCCTAGTTGCCTCATATATTCTAACAAGATTGAAGGTTGTAGAGAAGCTTGGTGGATGCTAGATTTTTATTCAAATTCTTAGTGCTTTAAAATCCATTTTTTCAGCTTATATCCAGAAGGCTGTTTATGATTAAGGTTGAAGCTTTTTTTTTTTTCTTTTAGCTAACAAAAAGCTACTGTGATTGAAGTCTTTTGAGACAATATATTTAGAGTAATCAATGTTACTTGTAAAAGTAATAGAATATTTAAACAACAATTTGGATGAATGTTTACTTGTTCTCTTCAGTGCAGTTTATCATTTTTGCTGTATCTGGTTTCTGTTGCAAACTTAATGAAATTACACAAAACATTTAAACGTAGACAAGGACAAACCTGTTTAAGTGTTTGTAAGATGCCTTAGAGTCCAGCAATGATCCTTTCGGGTGTGACAACAAAGATTATCAGTGATTATTATCAGCAACAGCAGAATGTCTGAAGTAAAATTAATTTTTATATTTTTTGCAGAGAAAATGTCACTCTGTAAAAAGGCGTTACTTTTGGTTGGTGGTGTTTTCCACAAAGCTGTGAAGCTGTTATCACACATTTTGTTGCGTTGTGTGTTCAAAAGGCCATGAATGAGTCTGAAGTGCCGCAGGGCCATAATTCACAGCTAACATGATGGATGGTTTTATTTATTTTTCTCTCTCTCTCTCTCTCTTTTTTTCCAAGCCTCCGAGATGTCTGTGTCCTTCAAGGCAGCTTTTTGTAAACCCTGAGCACCCAGCAGCCGCTGGCTCTCTGAGCTCCTTGCAACCATTCAGTACAGTTCAGTTAGCAGCCTTTCGGGTGGAAAGAATCGTGGTCATTATTATTGACTGATGGTATCTTCATGTTTGTGACGTTTCCAGCTGCCGCTCCATCAGCGAGCCTCATTGATATTCAGCAGCTTCTGACCGGAGACGATGTCACTGCCAGTTCAGCCGTGCAATGTGGAACTGTGTCGTGTTTAAAGGGCAGAAGGATTTCTGTTAGATGGGCGGCTCAGTGATATCACTGGTATTTTTGAACAACAGGACAGTTAAATAACTAAGAAATTTCTTTCTTTCTTAGTTTTTTTTGGTCAGTTTGCAATGTTTTCAATTAATTTATCTCCGAAAATGTTGGTTAATTGGCCTGTATAGCAAATTTTTTCAAATTTCTTTATTGACAAACTATGTGGATTCTAACAGGTCCACTTTATGCAGTTGGAATCCAATTTGTCCAAATTCAACTGGAATCCTTAATTTAAGATCGGGTTTCATCTAGTCCTGTTCAATCCAAAATATAATTCAATAAAGTTTTACTGAGTTGATCTTTTCTGGTGTTTTCACACCTGATAGTCCGGTAGACTCGGCTCGATGGGGAACCAAAATTCCAACATTTGTTTCATTTCCAGATGGTGTGGTTTGCGTTCACGCTGCACTGAGTCAAACAAACCAAACCCTTTGAGAAATCTGTTCCTCCTCTCGCCTGTGGTGGCGCTGCACCCAGAACCATATAAGGAAGTGACACAAAAACTTTTGAAGGAGACACTGAGTGCATTTTTGTTTTGGTTGTATTTACCCAGAATTCCCTGCGCTGTAGTCCCCTTCCTGCCTTTGAAGCAGTCTCTGGTTCGCTTGGCATTCACATAGGTGTTCAAACCACACAGAGTTTACATCAACCGAACCGACATCGAGGTTTGTAGAGGGACCAAAGTTCATATCAGAGTTTGATTACACATTCACACTTCTCCAAACAAATAGTACTTTCTAGGCCGGGGGGGGGGCAACTCCAGGCCTCGAGGGCCGGTCTCCTGCAACTTTTAGATGCATCTCTACTTCAACACACCTGAGTCAAATAATGAGGTCATAAGCAGGACCCTGGAGAACCTGACTGCACTTAGGAGGTGATTCACCTATTGGATTCAAGTGTGTTGGACCAGGGAGACATCTAAGAGTTGCAGGACACCGGCCCTAGAGGACCAGGACTGCCCACTCCTGTTAGGCAAACGGCCTGGAGTTGGTTTAAAGTGGACTAAACATGGCTGATGTAAATATATACAGGGTTTCCCCCATAAAACTTGCTAAGCCCCGTGGTTGGGTGCTAGAGCAGTCATTCATTCAGTGGCCTGCCATGTTTTTGAGTTAAAAAATGTTTCAAGTTGACAGGAAATTTTTAAATATCACATGATAATTATGTGTTATTGGAAGATTAATGCTTGAATACCGACTATAACCTCTTAAAAAATGCAAACATTTAAAAAAAACTAAAATAAATAAGCAATGCTTTGCCTGGTGGGTGCCCAAGTAAAGCCTGGTGGCCCGCCAGGCTTATAATACACTGCGGGAAACCCTGATATGTTAAACTGATTTGGTTAGTTTCTACTAATACGGCAGATGAGCTGATTGCATCGAGTTGTTGACTTTCATCTAAAACAAGCAAGTTGCCATAGTGGGAGGGAATCTTCCAGCAGAAGCAGGTATGAGTGAAACTCTGCCTTAACCAGCTGGGGGTTCAGAGAACAAAAAGCAGACATGGCGAACACAGAAGCACTGAGTCAGGAGTCGTTTCTACAAAACAAAAAAACGACTAAACTGACATTAAAGTAGCTGAAGCTCTGCTAATGACTTCCTTCTAAGAAATGAGAAGTAGACTAAACTTAAAAAAACTATTTTTGCTCATACTGATGACTCAAAGCACTTTTACACTAGAGTCACATTCACCCAGGGGTACTCACAAGGCCCACACACTCATGCACAGATGAGTAGGCAACTCTGTGTTAAAAATCCTGGGGAATCGACGTCTGGTGTCAGGTCTCATTCAAGTTTCGTTATCTATGGAGCAAATGAGAGTGAATTTAAATTGGTGTATCACTGTACACACAAACCATAATCAGGATTTATTTATTATTTGCTCGTTTAATGAAAGCTAAAATAGCTAGTTCTACTCTAGATAGATTATATACTAGGGCAGGGACTTGAACACATTAATTTTGATAATTATTTATATAGATTTTATCGCTTTGTGTCTTGCGTCCAGAACCTTAGTATTTGCCCTTTTCTGGTACGGTGTTAAATCTGATGCACAAGTGACATCCACTAATAACAGCAATGGATGACAAATCCGCTTCTTTTGGCCCACTGGGGTTTAATGTTTGCTTCAAACAATGATCAGACGGAATGCTGGAAAGACTACTGTTGTGTTCCAGTTGTGCTAAAATTAGCTGGCATATCGGTGAATCTATTCAAGTCTAAAATAGCATCACAAAAAATCAAAATAAATGTCTTTATTGTTGACCTCATAGGTCTAAATATTCAATAATTTAGCAGCAAAAGGCTTTTTGAATTGGAAAATGTTGCTTATTTTGTAAGTAAAGTTAACTTGATTAATTACAGAGCCTGCAATTAACTTGATTAAAAATTTTACACGTGTCCCACCACTAATTAATACTAAATGTAATTAATGCAGAACTGTCAGTGATTTAGCTTCCATTAGTCAACATGGGGATATTTGTTTCCACTGCTGCCTCAGTCCCTGTAAATAAAGAAGCTGCTCTTTCTTCACAATGTTAAATCTCTGCAGTCGAATGCCGATCAATCTTTGCGCTGAGATATAAGAAGCCCTGCATTGGAGCGTGCTGCTATTATGCAAAACCAATATGCTGTGTTTATCTGCACTAAATCAAATGGAAATTGCAGCAGGCTGCTACGCAGTAACTGCTAAAAACATGCCTCCACATATTGCAGGAGGTGGAGCTTACAGCGTTCTGCTATTTACAGTATATATCAGGTTCCTCGCTCTAAATCATGTGAAGCCTTGTAGTGCCAACTGAGGAGAAAAATGATCTTAAGAAATCCATCTTTTGAGCTCGTAATACTAGATCTTAGGATTTCAATCAGCGTGCAAAGATGATTTTGTAAACAGACATCTCCTGTTAAAGAAAAATATGTTTTGTTTTTTGACTTCTAAACATTCTGGTAGACACACGCTGAAACCAAGGACAAAAGACAAATTATCTAACAGTGCCATGGAAAATACAACCCTGAATCCTTAACATACATTTTCAGAATATTGGGGCATTGACTTATATCATCGTTACAGCATAGTTAAACACCAACATTTTGGAGAGGAGCTGTAAAACATAAGACTGAAGAAAAACAGCTCCAGCTCTGATCCTTACTCGCCTATCCTCCCAAAATCCTTTGGTCTGTAATTCAGTTCAGTGGTTTCTCATTAGCGCTGTCATTAGAAAACCTACATAGTACAGAAAAATTTAGCTAAGCTAAGGAAATTATAATCAGAGTAGTTACTTTGGGCCAATTTAGTTACACAGAAAATATTTCCTGGTTGTTTAGAAGCGAGTTTTACCATGGAAATCCACAGTACCGCAAAGTCAAGAAATCCTTGTAAAATGACGTTATTATGAACATATTCATATGTTTTAATTCTTACCTGTGAAAGTTAAAACCAATAGATCCAGTTTGTCCTGTGAATCGGTTGAATCAAGTTCACTCATCATGAATTGGAGACCTCTAATGATCACTCCACCGCCACATTCAAAATGGCGGCGACGAAACGTAGGAGTCAGCGTTCAATGAAGCGTCTCCATATTCATGTCTATGGTTTCAATGGTTTGACTGCAGTGAGAAAGAGAACCACAGCAGCTGAAAATGTAACAAATATTGCATTTTGGTCCCCAATCAAACAGGGTCCATCGGAATATCAAGTCTGAAAACACCCTATAAAAATTAAGCCCAGAACATTTTAAACAATGTTTAGCCTCCATTATCCCCAAAATAAAGCCATTATTTTGTCTGACTCAGCAAAAAAGCCGTTATTACTGGTGTGGTTTTATTTTAAAGCTGCAGGCTGTAAAAACCATTTAAGGAGGCATTGACTGTGGTTTGGCTGTGGGAGTGGATGGGACAGGAATCCTTTCAGACATCAAAAGTGTCCAGCTTGTAATGCAAAAGTAGTGATGTTCAGGAAAATGCATGCAGAATACATTCATCTCCATATAGACTGACTTAATTTACGAAGGTTGTATTTAGGCCCAGCTTTAAGAAAACCTCTAAATGCGCCCTTTGTTGCAGGTTGTAAATCCAAAACCAAGACATTTAACTTAGGTTTTTTTTGCAAATCCATGCACATCACAAGAGTATTAACTTTTTATATTGCAGAAAGACTATTGAGGTTTCCGAGGGTCTGTTAATATGTTAGCATCAGCTGTTTCCCAGGAGCTTTCTGCTCCTGCTTTGCAGCGTCCATGGTGGCTGTCACATCAATCAGTGCTGCTGCAGCTCCAGTCCTACGAGGACACGCTGCCTGTTTTGACTCCACTTCATCTCAAATCAGTGTAGACGACTTCACTGCTGACTCCAAACCTGCCTGAACGCAAATTCTGGGACTTGAGGGCCGGCGGTTCCTGACAGGGGATCAGATTGTTTTGCTGTGGCTCTAAAACTTTTAATGACTGTCGGCTTGAGGCAAGAGCTCTGAAATGTGAGACTATGACCAAAGCTACAACATATTTATTAATGGATATTTAATTATACAGGTGCGACTCGAAGCTACTAACGATTAATCCAATTAATCGTGACTAATCAATTATTGACATAGTCGGCAACTAATTTAGTCATCAATTAATTAACTGGAGTATACAGATTTAAAAAAAATCTATTTGCTGAAATATATTCAGAGCCGTAATAAATCCAAAACTGTACAAAAATATATGTCCATTTTAACCCAGAACTCCTCAAGTGGTAAAAATCTATCTAAATTAATCAGTTAATTCAAAAAATTAACACTAGATCAGTCCTAAAATGCATTAATTCAGGGTCAGGCAGTAAAGGCCTTTTTCACATGTTGATGTTAGAAGTGTTTTTTAGCTGCAGATGGATCATTTGCTACAAATATATTTTTTTTATTGTTTATTTGATACAGACACAAAAAACATTTCAAAACCTCTTCACTAATATCTGCATCACTTCTACGTTATTGCATTTTAGGCAGTAAAATGTTTATTATTAAAAACATAACTGAATTATTTCTTCATTTGCATATTTTATGTATTTTTAACATTGCATAAAATAAGCTTAAGTGGTTAAATAAAAAAATCCCTTTTTTTTTTTTTTGGGCTGATTTTCAATTTTCCTGATGTATTTGTGAGAACTGACCGGCTCTGCTTTAAATCAGAATGAAATCAAGTTGGGAAAATTTACCTTTTTACATTAAGGACAATTTTTACAGCAATAACAAACAATATTACACCTAAGATCCTTACAAGAAGCTTCGTTACTAAAGAAATGTTGGGGAGGTATTTTACCTACATTTGAACCGTTCCTGGCAAATTATTTCAGTATTTGCATGTGAATTTAAAAGATACCTAAACTCTAAATGATTCTGCATATTTAAATATTTTCTTTCGGCTTCAAAAGCGATTTCCAAGTCTGGTTTTTCAGAAATGATGATAATCTCACAGCTTTAAAGAACCAAAGTGTTTTTAATCTGACAAATCTACAGACAGATAAAAACCTGAAATGTAAATAAATCTCAGTGAAGCTGTTAAACAAAGTTGCCTTTTCAAACATTTCCAGGCCACATAACCTCAGGCAAGTCATTCCGGATCTATGAGCCGTGACTTTAAAGACTTTCTTATCTGGGAGTCTGGAAAGAAATAATCAGATTGAAAAACCAATAAGTTCACACAGAGCAGACGCCAAGATGAATGAAATGTGGTTTGTTTGTTTCTCCTAAACCTCCGGAGGCTGAGCGTGAAATCCGCTTTAAACAACATGGAGATGCTGGAAGACACAACGGTAGAGCTTTTCTTCACCCTGCCTGCTTCTTCCTTTACAGTTGTTCTAATTTTAATAAGAAATCAACTAAAATGTCATTTTTAGCCCAAACAACAGTAGTTTAGCATTTCAGTGTAGCTACTGTATGAATGCACTAAAAAATACATTTTTAATGTCAGTAAATGTTTCTACTTCCGCGATGTAGCTTCAGATTTAAGTTTTAAAATCAAAGATTATAAATAATAAAACATTAAATAACATGTTAGATAAACGAAAACAATGAAAAGAAGCCTGGTTTGCTTTTTGCTTTGAGCTGTGAAGTTTTATGTTTAAGTGAGTAAATCTGGTCGGGTTTGTGTCTTTCTCTACTGTTGTTGGGTTTTATCAAGTTTCCCTCCAGGTGTTCCTTCTTTTTGTGCTGGAGTTTGTTCATTTGCAAATATAAGTTTGTTTATGTATATATATATATTTATAAATATATTTTGAATTCATTGGGAGAAGGAATCGTTAGCTGCTTTTCAATAACAAATGTGTGCAAAACTGTTATTTTGCTGTCGAAAAATCACAACTTCGTAATTGCGTTTTTTTTTTATGTTAATGATGTTAAATGATGTCGATTTAACATCATGTTAAATCGACTTTTTGAACATTACATCATGTTATAATGTTATTCTCTCATCAAATACATACCTGAAGTGTTGCCTTGATTCTTTCATGCATGTTTGAGAAATCATTTAATCTCCTTGGCAACCAGCTGTGCAAAACCTCTGGGTGGGCCTAACTCCGCCTTTGAGATGGAGCTCCGTCTCAGAACTGTAGTTTCCAAGCTGTTGGGCTCCTTCAGACTATCCAGCACCAATTAGCAGATACTTGGTGGAACTGTGCATCACCTGAGCTCATTACGAGAGCTACTTCTCAGTGCAATGTTGGTAGAAATGTTGTTAAAGGGTTAATAGAGGTGTGCTGTTGCGATAACTTCCTGAAGGCACAGTTTCAGAAAGAGCAGAAAGAGTTTTTAAAGTGACATAGACCCAATTTCAAGGTATTAAATCAAGAAGTAATTTTTTTAAGGCATATTTGATATATATATATATATATAGCATATTTTTAACAACTCAAGGTTACATAGTTCCTTGATTGTGTTATAAAATGGCACTATGTGCCTGGAAAAGACATAATTCTCTGATCACTTGTTTATTTTCTCTATCGTGTGGTTTTGACACCCATCTGTAAAACCTTGGTGTATTGTCACATCTGTAGCCACCAGACTTTTATATGTAATTTCCCTGTTAGCAAATGGATTCAGCGGTTTAATATTAATGTGAAGTAAGCTTTTGTCAAATAATGTGACGGTTTACAGAGAAACCTTTTGTTCTTGTATATCTTTTTTCTTCCTGAAGCCTCCCTAGATGCCGTGATGGCAGTTTCACAAGGTTTCAGTTTACTAAAAATGTTTCAGTGTCCCGCGAGACAAATCCTGCGTGTTAGTTTTATGACTCTTTTGTGAAATGAGGAGAAAGTCTCTGTAGAGCGGCATGGTGGCGACTCCATTGTCTCATATCAGCACCCAGACAAAATGTTTGACTCCAGCAATGACACCATTCACTTGTTAAGTTAAATTTGTGCTGCACTCGGTAGCCCTCAGGTCCACTTCCCTAATCTGCTCCCAAAATATAGGTCGAGTACAGCTGCTGTAGGACTACTTGTTTTCTCGGCTGTCACCTCTCATTACATCCCATCATCCCCTCTCCAGGGTCTGCAGCGTTGGGTCGGGAATGAGGCCCTTCCTCCAACGCAGGCGTGTCACACCCATTTTCATTTTGGACCATATCCACGCCTGTCGCAATAAGCAAGGAATAAATTAATCGCATAAATTAAAATGAGCTTGATAATTTCCATTTACATGATTGTTTTTTTTTCATTTCTCTCTTTTTTTGTCTATCAAAGACTAGATGGTAGAAGTCTTCAGTCTGGTGCTTTTGACTCAGCTAACAGCTTTTTTGAAGAACAATTTTGTTTACAGAGACTTTGTAATTAATTTTATTTTGTTTATTTCTTTATTTCTTTTTTTGTAGTCTATTTGATATGTAGAATATTTTCACTGGATTCTGAGCCAGAACTGCACAGCATTCTGGGATATGTAGACAGAGGGAAATACTTTAGCTGCTCAAACTCTCATGGCCAGCTAAGCTCGCAAGCTGGGTGGCTTCAACTAACTAACTCACTCTTTGGTTACCTAGCAAATCACTCTGGTTGCCTAGCAACAATCTGTTGAGTAAATTGGGCAGCAGCAGTTTCAGGTTTGTCCACTGTGCCTCATAACTGTTCAAAAATAAAAACAATTATGTGAAAACCGGGGTTAAAACAGAAACGGCTATGCCACCAGTTTAGCAGTATTTCTGGTATTTACAACAAAAAACTAATCAATAAATATTGATATTGACAATTATTGAAATAGTAGTCCAGTCCCACTATATATTAAGCGCGAAAAAATGTCGCTATGGCAAAAAAACGGGAGGTTCTGATCGATGTAATTTGAGACTATAATAACTACTTTGATTTGATTGATAAAATAATATTTAAGTAAACAACTGTTATTTTGTTCTACTTGTATGTTTCTCTAGAGTCTAGAGGGTCACATAAAAAGCTATGGCGGGCTGGATTTGGCCCCCGGACCTTGAGTTTGACACACGTTTCTCTACTTGTAGGGCTGTAATGCGTTATGTGACAGAGAGCAGAGCCTGCCGTTTGTTCAGTCTAAAACCTTTTTAAAGCTCATTTATCTCCCCTGAAGACTCGGGGAAATGATCCGACTGTCTAGGATGAGATTCAGAGATGACATCTTATTGAAAACGGATTGCCAGCATGCATTACTGCGCTCTGTCTGGATGGTGGAGATTTCCCTGAGGGGATCGAAGTTATTAGAGTCATTACTGTGACCTTTATTTGCCCCGCGGTCTCCACTGAACTCGGCGTGACTCGTCGGCTGTCACATCGTCTCTTCGAGGGACAAGACACACTTTGTAGTCAGACGGGTCAAGCCTGTTCAGAGTGATTACCGGCCGCGATCCACAGGGGGTGGAGGCATGCTGTGAGTGTGACAGGAAGCTGCCCTGCAAACATATTTATCAGACAGGCTGTGGCCTTTTATTGTCCCATCTGATGGACAAAAGTTCCAACTGCAGCAGTAGGGATGAGACTTTATTTTTAGTTTTAGGGCAAACATATAAAAATGTTGAACTGCCAGAGCTTGGGAATAAACTCTGGAGCAAAATCTCGTTTAAATGAGAAAACTTTCTTTTAACGAGATTAAAACACTCCCTATCGAGATTTGTCTCATTAAAACCAAAATATTTTTTCAACAAAGGTTGTAATAGTAAAACCACAACAGCTCTTGGGATTTTTAGATGTCGTCTAGAAGAAGAAGGTTTTTTGTTATAACAAAATCTAAAACTCATTTTATTGTAACTAGAATTTCTTGATTTGCATCTCAATGTCATGACAAACTTTACATTACAAAACTTGTTTTAATGATATGCAAAGAGTTAAATTTAACATGTAAATTTCTTGTTAAAATGATATAAAACTCGTCTCCTTTTAACAAGAAGCTTGTTTTGCATTTCATTATGAGAAATATTCTCAATTTAAGATTTATATAATTTAAACATTTCTTGTAAAAACCAAGATATTATTCTTTCCTTCCCTTTCTTATTGTGTTCCTTGTATCCTTCCTTTTTATCTGACATCATTTGTAATGTTGTCCCTCTTTCCTCTTTTTCTCCTTCCTTCTTTTCTAAATTGTCTTTCATTATTTCCTTTCATGCTTTCTTTGATTCCTACTCATTTTCAAACATGTTAAGATTATTGTGGTACAAAACAAAATGTGTCTTTTGCATTCTTTGTTCATGTGTGTTATTTCATACCGCTATCATGTTCGAAATAAATGCATAAATGAAATATAAATTCCTTAAATGTCTTTCTTTTCCTTCCCTCTTTTCTTCTATCCTACCTCATTTCCTGTCATATTTCTTTATTTTCTACAAAATGTCTTCCCCATTTCCTCGTTTATGCCCTTCCTTATTTCCTTTCTTTTGTCCTTCCTATCTTGTTTCCTTTACTCTTTCTTTTTTCATTCCTTCCTTGTGCTCTTTCTGCCTTTCCTTCCTTCTTTCCTTCAATCCTATCTAATTTATTTTCAAATCTTACTTTCTATTGCATGTCTTCCCTCTGTTTTTCTTCATTTCCTTCTTTGTGTCCTTCCTTGGTTTCCTGCTGTTTCTAATTTTCCAGATGTAAAGTTTGCAGAAATGTCTACTGTAAATGATTATACTTTCTACTCTATTCTAAAGGGTAGTAAAGATCTGAGAACTGGAGAAGTTTAAAATATTGATTTTAGTGATTCCTTTTCCTTCGTCCCTCTTTACCTTACAGTATTTAGTTTAGCAGCCATCAACCTCTTCATCCTTTTCCTCTAACATCTGCATGTGAAGCTCAAACGGTTTCTGTTTAAAGTAATTCCTCTGCTTGTTTTCTCCCTGCTGAGATCTTTGAGCATTTCGCTGAAAGCAGGTCAGTCCAGGTCCGGAGGGAACCCGTCCCTTTTCATCTGCCAGCACACTTTCCGGTCCGGTTTATTGGATCCGCTTTGACCCTCTGTGTTCACACAGAGGGTCAAAACATGTCATAAACCGGTCGCTCTAATTACCAGTTTCCAAGTCTACAAATTTATGTAAAGGAGGTTTTTATCGAAGCTAACGCTCGGTTCCTCCGGTCCACCTACGGTTCTGTGGTTCCGGATGATTTCACCCAGACAGTTTACCATCTCACTGCCAAGCTCTGTAATCCCCAGAAATGCTAAACATGCTAATCTTTTCCACGTCTGCCTTCCAAACCACAAGACATAAACAAATTATCACACATTTACTCACCTTCGTTTCGCTCAGCCGGGTTAGTCATTTAGTCCGTAAAGTTCTGACTTGTGTGCAGGAAAAACTACTTTAGATCTTAGTGCAGCGAGCCGGGTGGTCTTGGAGGGAAAAACCTTGTAGATGTGCATTTTTGATTTATTTATTTAGGTTCACAGGGATAATTAAAGTTAAATCGCTTTGCTTAAAGAGCCAAATCATACTAGGAATAATTTTAATCAAGTTAACTGCAGGGTCTGTAATTAATTTATCACATTTTAATCAACAAAATAAGCAAGATAGGGTGCTTTAAATCCTTGAATTTAAATTACGGTAGGCATTTTCAAGGTTCATTTTTGCATAAAGTCCTTGAAAGTGATTGATATTCCAACTGCACAGTTTGGTAATAAAGTTCAATCTATCGTTTGATTAAAAGCTTAAATTTGGAAACGTTATTTACTGTAGAAACCTGATATTTTCAGACACATTTTTTTTCTCGCTGTCTGAAGTTAAATCAGACTAAACTTTTCTCATTTTGGTTTAGTTTGACCACAATTATTTCTATTTGCAAATGCGAGAAAGCTTAAAACATTTCTTAGAGATTTTTGTAGCTTTCTTTAATGTATATGCAAATATGTATATGCCATATTAAGTGCAGAATTTTGCAACATTTGTTTTTAAAAATTGCTATACAAATAAAGTATTATTACTACCTTCCTTTGTATATATATACACACACACACACACACACACACAACCCGTATTCTCCGGACTATAGAGCGCACCTGATTATAAGCCGCACACAGTACATTTGTAAAGGAAAAACCATTTTGTACATACATAAGCCACACCTGTCTATAAGCCGCATGTGCCTACATACAGACGGTACACAGAAAGAGTTTTCAAAGTTTTAGTAATATACCTTAGCTTTT